>OY776292.1:25837833-26060584 GCA_963675345.1 Trididemnum clinides | reverse complement strand
GGAGATTGTTGAACTGACACTTTTACTGCCATTGCATTTTCTGGAGTTGTGGAAGTCCGAGGTCGGCCGATCGATCGTCGTTTTAGTGCAGATCGATTTTTTCTAAAGTTCTTTATCCACAACAAAATTGTGTTTCGACTTGGCACTGGATCGTGTCTTCCAAGCTTGAAGTGCGTACGAAATATCTTTGAGTTGCAGTTATTGATCCACTGTTCGTAAAAAAAGTTTCCACAACGAAAGAACGGTGTGAGCCCAACCACTTCATTTTAGCAAATAAAGCACAATTTAAAAAATTACATTAATTTAAAAATCAACCATTATGACGTCACAAATGCATTGTAGATTGTTTTTTGGACACCGCACAAAATGGCATGCTATACGCTTTCCAAAAATGTAAACATCAATTATTTTCGTCAACGCGTTTGATTTCTATTAAATTTTCAAATGTGACAGGTCTTTTTGGCGCACCCTGTATTAACGATAATTTGGATAAAGATTCTGTGAGCATTAACGAAAGAGCAATGACTCGGTCGTCCGACCCAAGGCTAGTCGATATCTCCATCTCGGCAGTCTAAAACTCCGAAGAATTTCGACTTTCTGCTGTAGTTTCAACAATTTCGACCCCACCAGACGGTCAAGGTCTTCTCGAAACTGCTTGCGAGTGGCCTTACCCATTCCCGCGGCACTGACTCGAACCCTGAGATACCTGGTGGCGGACTCCGCTCCGAGCACCTCGAGAGGAACTGTCCTTATTTTCAAGACTTGACAATTTTCAAGATTAAAAGTTGACCCCTTTTAGTGTTGTCAGACTGTCATCTGTTAAGGTTCTGATTGCTAATCAAATTTGTGTTAGTGACTGTTTGGTATTTCTGGGTCACTCACACGACGTTTGCGGTCGCAGTTTCGGATTCGGTTCAAACAAGAAGTTCACAATAAAATTCATGTGCCGGGTGATTTAAATGTCTTTTATTTCAAGTTCTTGCACAGTTGAAATGAAAAATACGATCCAAGTAACTGGTCATGTAGTTTTCGATCAGAAGTCTGATTGCCATCTTCAACCAACTACAGCATTTGCAGGTGTGAATTGTAAATTGATGTCAAGCGAACAAAACTAAGCGGAGGCAAAGCAAGAATTTTATTGGCTCTGCAGTGAAAAACAGGCTGAGTAAAAATTGTAACATCGTAATTAAATTGAATGCTGGTAGATCACTTACTTAACTTCAAAACAGCTTTATTCTTTCGACCAAAGACGCTCCAAAAGTAATTTTCTGCTCAGGGGTAGGCAACCTGCGGCTCCGGAGCCACATGCGTCTCTCTTGCCCTTCAAACGGTGCTTCGGAAAAATGTTCTGTAATGCATTGGCGATGAATGAGGCTAATGAAACAAAATAGCTCCAAAAAATGTCTTTTACTTAGTTTTTAGACAAAAATCACCATTCTCAAAAAATTGATATCCCGCAAAGAAGATAATCTTCAAATTTTAAACAAAAAGAAGCTTATTCGCCCCCCAAAAATATTTTGCAGCTCTCATTGTTTCTTTTCTGTACAAATCAGGCCCAAATGGCTTTTCGGTTGTAAAACGTAACCGATTCAATTTTACAGAATGCTAAATTTCAAATTTCTAAATATGATGATGCATCACCATATTTAGAAAAATGTAAACAGTAGAGTAATTTTTACTCAGCCTGTTTTGGACTGTGGGGCCAATAAAATTCTTGCTTTGCCTTCGCTTAATTTTGTTCGCTTGACATCAATTTAAGATTGACACTTACAAATACTGTAGTTGGTTGAACATGGCGATCAAAGTTCTTACTGAAAACTACATGACCAGTTGCCTGGACCGTATTTTTCATTTTAACTGTGCAAGAATCTGAAATAAAAGACATTTAAATCACTCAGAGCATGATTTTATTGTGAACTAGCCGGCTCAGCCAGCGTCGCCCGGCAGGACTTACCAGTCAGTAATGTCTGGTTAGTAAAAGCGATTAAGCTAGCTTCGGAGATGAAATTATGTTTTTAACCATACGCAATAAATTGGTACTAATGGGAACATCACCCCAAAGCCTCTAATCTCAATCGTAGGACAATTGCTTTCAATGAAGAGAGGTCATAGAAACTCTCTATCATCTCCCAAATTCTGTTCCTTCATTCAATTAAGTGTAAAAGAACAAACACATACTTGGGAATAGGCGCCATAACGGCTTTTGTTTCACGAAAACACAAATCAGTTATGTCGTGATAGGTATATTCTACGACTTAGTGAAACTATCCTCATGAAAATAATAAACAGTAAAGAAACAAAGAAATCAATATCATAAATTATGTCCTTAGCCCTGATTGCTTCCTATGCGACACCCTTCCGAGAGAATTGCTAGTATTAAATATAGGACGGCTTCTTACCACTTTTTCAAACTGGCATGCCTATTTGCATGACCTGAAACCATGGCTGGTCCTGGCATGAACGCAGCCATGCAAAGAGCAAAGTAAAGCGAAGTGAAGTTGAGGTTGATGCGACTGCTGCTATCCTAGTCACACGGTTTGGGAGAAAAGTCTCAGCGCACAGCGCAAGCTCAATCGCGGCATCAAAAGCACTCTTGATGATTCATTCAATCAAATTTGATTTAAACGCGAGAAAATCCGTTTGATCACGTCGAATGGTATCGATACTACAACAAGTTTTTTAGAAGAATCAAACTATCATAAATAAATAGTCAAACCTCACACTTAATTTAGATGCAAAATATAGTAGAGTAAAATGATTAAAGTAGCAAATAGCGATGGCATTAAGCTTTAACTGTAAGACAAGAAATATAAATAATTATGCAAGAGAATTGTAGAGAAGCAGTTTACTTTATACACAGTTAAGCTTTATGGTCTTTTAACGGAGATTTATTGAGATTTGCCACAATAGATGTACGGTGTCATCACTGGTGCTATTAATATGATTCTGATTCAGTCACAAATTTATTAGCTAGAAATACGTGATAAAGTAACAATTAGCACTCGTCGTTAACAAGAAATTCGGTAGCTTACAATATATACAGTTACTGACTGGATGCGACTTCCTAAAACGATTGGAACTTTATAGCAGAGGTTTACACTTTGACCATATTTTTGATTTTGAGTGAGACCTGAAATGACCGAGGTGCTGCATTATCATAGTGCTGAGAATCTAAGAGATTCTCACGCTAGCACGTGGAAGTAAATAATGAAAACTTCACAGAAATGGTTGTATTCACAGATTCGGATTGTCATACGTCAGGATTTTCCCTCACATGTCCGAAATTTAACGCTGCGTCAGGGAAGATTTTTAAATGTCAGGGATTTTTGTGACAGTCGCCATAAGTGCTTCGTTTGTGGCTAGCCAAATCCGACCCGGTTGTTTTAACTAGCCACATAGATTCGGTCGAACTTGCCGCGAGTAACACGATTGGCAAGTATTGTGATGTCATTTAAAATTATGAGCTCACAATGCGTTTTAAGCCATTCAATATTAGGATCGCTACATACCACTTTTTCGTTATTGCAGGCGAATTAATATATATGAACTAACTTCTAGAATTAATATGAACTAACTTAAGGTGCTTTAATAAAGAATTGCTGGAGGCATTGTCAAATAAGCTTTATTTGTTGTAAAGGTTTTTTAATCAAAATGACCTTGTTAACATCTCTTGAAATAGCATTTAGTCGCGTTTCTGCGATCAGTAATTTTTGAGAAATAACAAAAAACAGATTGTGCAATGGAGTGTTGATTGCGAAGTCATTTTCGACCCCAAACAAATGAAAGTTTCTGTAACATAGTAAGTTGGAAGCTGGTTTTCGTTTGAGCAAAAAGCCGTAGTCCTCTGTCAAGTAAAGCAATTAAAAATATATTTTTGAGATTGGCGTCATCATGACGTCACAAACATCCTTATGACACTCACCACCGGGTGGTGATCAATTGTGCCAAGTTTGATGATTTTACTTGTAGCAGTTTCAGAAGAGTTAAAACAGACAGACAGAATTGCGCTTTATATGTTAGATATGATCCACAGTTATTACTTAGTTTTATAATAAAGTACGCAACACTATCTTGGCTGTTGTTATCACACAAACCAAGCGTTAGTGTTCAGTGGTGGATTTAGGGTGAGGGAAGTGAAACGGGGATCTCAGGCCCTTCTCAGGTAGAATGAGGTTCCTACTTTCGGACAAGGCCTGTAAACTGCCTTTTAGCCCTGTAAGAAAAAAAGGTCTTTACTGGCAACTTTTAGGCCGAAACCAAAATTTTCAACAAGTGAGTGTATTTCAACCCAACAAAATAGAGATGATCTCCAAAAAAAAAGAAAGTCAAAAAGGTCTTCACTTGTAAGTTCAGGGCCAAAATCCTAGTTTAAATCAAATTTTCCTAATTCAAACCTTTAAAAGTAATTTCCAAATAAATATAAAGAGATAGGTCTCTTATTGGTATTTGGCCCATAGGGGCTCTTATGAAATCCTGCCTCAGGATCCTATAATCCTCAAACCACAACTGAGAGTGACACTAGCTTAGGAAAGGAAACCATGTAGGTGAAGCGTATGTGAGAAAGGGCCGAAGAAAAGATTTGTACAGAAGAGAGAGGGACCCCTTAGAGGGGCCCCATGATGAAGCAGAGATACAGCGTAAGGCCTTGAGACGTGGAAAAAACTTGGCCTTCAGCGAAGACATGTTTAGAAAAGGAAAGAGTGCGGTCGAAGGTGACCCCAAGAAAAGTTGAAGTGGAATTGAAACGGAGGCGAGAACCGAGTAGGAGGAGGTTGGGATGGAGGTTAGCTTGGTGGGGATCCACTGAGAAGAAGAAGGCCTCACATTTGCTCGGATTGAGAGGAAGACACCAGTACTCAGACCAGCGATCCAATCGAAACAGAGCTCCTTGTGTGGCCTCCACCGCAGTGGGTACCGAGGGGGAGCAGGACCAAATGGCCAGATCGTCAGCGTAAAGAAAACAGCTGATGGAAGAAGGCAGAGAAGCAAAAAGATCATCAAGAAAGAGAGATAAAAGTACAGGGCCAAGAACGGATCCTTGCGGAACACCTCGACGGACTCGAAAGGAACTACTTTTGTGATTTTAATAAGCCACGCAAGCGCACCTGTCAAAAAGAAAATATTGAGTCCAACGAGCAAAGCAAGGAAGGAAGCCAGCCGATATGAGTTTGTAAAAAAGGGCGGGATGCCAGACAGAGTCAAAAATGTTTTAAAAATTGATAGAAGAGAGAATCGTCCGAGAGCCCGGCCTGGGTTTGTTAAACCCGTCCAAAATGGACTCAGAAAGGTACAGAATTTGATCGAGAGTAGACCGTCCAAGGCGGAAACCGTCTGGCGGGGAGAGAGAATGGAATTAAATTCCAGAAAAAAGAGTGGACGGGATAGAATGATGCGTTCAAAAAGCTTCGATACGCAGGAGATGAGAGAGATGGGCCGGAAGAAAACAGGAGAATCGATAGGTTTTTCCATCTTGTGATGGAAATAATGGAAGATGTCTTCCAGATGGAAGGAAAGGAGTGCGAAGTCCAGGAAAGATTGAAGATGTAAAGAAAAAAATCCATGCCAGAGCGAGGAAGGTGCTTTAGCATGGAATAGGCAACTTTGTCTGGGCCAGTGGCAGTGGACGAGAAGAGGTTGGAGGCAGCCGCAAGAAATTCAGTGGGAGAGAAAGAAAGCAAAAGGACAAGTGAGACTCCTCTGGGCACGTAGCTCGGCGGAGCTCAAAGAGGTAGCCCCTGGCTCTGCTACGCAGGGCCTTTGGCTGAGAAACGGAAAAGTGAGATATCAAGCGGCATAGACCAAGGCCGATTCCCTGGGAGAAGAACAGTTCGGGAAATTAGGAAAGGAGGAAGACGAGGAAGGAAAACCAGCTATATAGCGAAGAAGAGAGTTTACATATTTGGGTGAAAGTTTGCTTCAGCCTTGGCCTTGGCGATGACTGACGAGAGGCGGAGATGTAAGCCTGGCGATCATCATCACTTCTGTGAGCGGCAGCGAAAGCCTTGTGTCTTTCGCTAACCGCACCTTTCACCTCAGCAGCCCACCAGGCTTTAAGAGGGCGTTTGATGCGACCAAACGGAATGGAAGATTTGGCCACATTCAGTGCCAGAGAGGTAAAAAGAGCAGAGGAAAGAGAGAGAGACGAGTATTCCTCTTTAGAAGAATAGTGGGAGTCAAAGCAGGAGGCAAAGCCATCCCAGCGAGCTATCTGAAAATTGAAGGAAGGAGGACGCTCGTTGGGGCAAAAAACCGGAGAGAGAGAGAGAGGAAGGGATAGATAGAAGAATTGGTAGATGGTCAGAACCCAGGTCCTGGAGCACCTCCCAGGAGCAAGATAGGGCAAAGGAAGAGGGAGCAAAGGAGATGTCAGGAGAGGAACAACTGCCAGAGGAGCATTGTAGAAGTGTGGGTGTGTCAGGGTCATTGAGGGGGAGGAGGTCAGAGAAGATGACCCAGTTGAATACTTCCTCCCTGCGGGGGTTGGAAGTACCTCTTGAGTCCCAGAGGTGCTTAATTTGGGTCTATACATGGGAAGGAGAATTCCTACAGCATACCTAGAATTATTAACTAAAATTCTGTGAGAAACACAATGTATTTAATTTTATTTTTATTTACCAACTTTGATATTGAGCTCATACTTCACTCTCCTGCTAGTCAAGTGGAAGACTGTCAATAGAGTGCAGTCTATTAAATTCAATGCTTCTCAATCTGTGATGAAATCTTGTCCAGAAAGAATTTAAATCTTTAGGAAAGAAATTTCTACATTTTGAGATTTGCAAGATTTTAATTTTGTCGCATTTGATAAAATATTTGTGCTTCAAGATTATTTCATGCATTTTCTTAGCTGTTTAGCAATGTCATGCCATAAATCGCTCAAATGTCTCTCACTATAACCTCAGTCTTTCTTTGGTGGATAATTTATTCAACACAGTGGTGTGACAGAGAAATCTTGTCGGCATTTTCATTTGTTGCCTTTATGCTGGTCGTTCATTCAAAAGATGCTTGTGGTTGATAGTTTGCCTCCGACATTTTACTTGAGTGACACATCTTTTTTAAATGGTGATTATGGCAATGCTGGCTATCATACGAAATTTTTTAGCATTAATAGGCGTGAGACATCAAGTTATGAGATGACAGGTGTTGTTGAGGAGTGGTTAGAGTTTTTTGGCTTGGCAAGATTTTCCCATTTTGGACTGGCATATTTGCTCAAGAGTAGCGTTAAGTGAGGGCACCAGCGTCGCACGGGATGGATCATAGAAGCCATAGCTCACCAAAACATTTGAATCCGATTATGAAGTAAAGCCTTTTTGGCCCAAATTAGAAAATAATGTCGTTCAAAAAGTTGATGAAAACAAACAAAAGTTCTTACTTTCATTTTTGGCTAAAGTTGGGAAAACAGCTGCCTTTAACAAGTTGGTCCCCAATAAAATCAAGTGATCGAATTTGTCCTTTCCCAAAATTTGCTTCTGGCTGCACTAAGCAAGGGCTGTTGATCTGAGTAGAAATGGCTAGGCGTACCACTTCATTGAAGTAAGTTTTCTCAAGATGTTATTCATTGCACTAACCTTTGCTTTGGTGTTAACAATATGCTGTTTAAAATATGGGCAGCAATTCAGTTAATATCGAAAGTATGTTGGATCAAGGTATATTGAATTGAAAAAGTACAAAGCAGCATAGCGTGACAAACAAAACATCTTGTGCTTTATAATTTGAAAAAAGAAATGTGGAAGAAAGGAATGCAACAAAAAAGGTTGTGGACCACTGTATTAATCACTAAATCTTTCTGGTAGCCTCCAGTTTCTGTGGTATGTTAAATGATTGCCACGTCCTCGTTTTGGTTCTTTTCGTTATACAACAAAGGTAGACAAACTACGGCCCTCTAAAGCAGGGATGTCAAACTCGCGGCCCCGATGGACGATTTTAAAATTCTTAATGATTTTCGGCAGTATTGCAACTTTTCATCTTCGAAGAAACGGTTGAACCCCTTAACACAAGCGACACTTGAGAGGTACAGACTTTGTTTTATTTGGAGATTAACTCCACTTCGTGCCACAGAATTCGGTTTCTGATTAACGATGCATGAAGAAGGGCGATGACCCTTTTTGTTTTTTTGAGATCGACTTCGCTTCGGGCTACATTACAGAGACCGTTACCTGGAGAAGTGGTGATCTCCAAATCGAAAACATTATGCGGCCCTTGGTACATTTGTCAACATGCAATGTGGCCCCCAGAAGCCCACGAGTTTGACACCCCTACTCTCGAGCATTTTGTGCGGTCCGGCCCGCCAACACTTGTAAACACTTCTATATATCAAATTTAATACGACAGGGTTGGCCACATTTGCAGTACTAAAGAGCCCAAAACGATAGAAGCCATCATTAAAAATAGTTGCTACGCAATTCTTAGTTTGAGATGACGCATTTTCCGTCAAAAATATGCGGTGACGACCTTCTTTTTGTAAAAACCATCATTTTCAAAGTTCAAAATTAAGCATTTGTACCCTTTCACCAGCCACCGTCGTTGTATACAGCTATTGCAAGATTTTAAGCACTGGCCCTCGGCCATCTCTTGAATGGTCAATACGGTCCTCCAGCTAAAAATTTTTCACCCCTCATATAGACCATTAATTCGAGTGCGCCAAGTAATCAATGTAGATGCACTACTGCATAGCCACTGTTCGAAAATAATCATGAATGCAAATATTTAAAAGTAATTAGTCGAAAACTAAGCTTCGGCGACATCATTTTTCAAAAGTTGGAGCCTGATGTTTTATCGGCGACAAATGGTAACGAAATGCAATTCGATAACATACTACATGATCTGCCATGAACGTAACGCCGAAACCTCTCATCAAATAGGCCTTTAACAACAACCTTTATCTTTAATTAATGGAGGGAATCTGAGTGTGGTTAGAAAACTGTGATTTTTGATGATATTAGTTTTTTCAAGTAAAAAGAAAAAGTTTGTTGCGCACACAACCTGTTTGATACTATTTGAGTGGCAATGAAAATGCTGCGGAAAAAACTTGGGCGAATATTAAAAATTGTAGGCTCTGGTGAACAGAAAATATGTAATGAAGTCATCAAACACGCAATTCGTAATTATCCACAAACTATCTTTTTGTAAGTCATTTTTTATATTGTTAATCTGTGTATTACGCTCGAACTTGAAATCGTTTTGCATTAACAAAAATTTCAAGACCGCCCTGGCAATTACTGTATGCTTCACAAAGCTTGAGCAATAAATGGAATTTTGAAGTAAATTTCGTGAAATGAAATGCATTCCACGAACTTAGTCTGTTGATTATATAACGTGTTTGTTGCAAGTAGCATAAAATAAAATGGAGTTGCCTAAATGTGATGATTATACAAAACAAGAACAAAGCCTAGTTGAAAAACTGAAATCAAACTGTCAAGACAATGGTAAAGAGATCGACCTCAATATTTCTGCTCGCATTTTCCACAAACTGGGTCAGCTTCATCTTCGACGCAGTGCAAACACATTTTCGATTGAAAGCATTGAAAGTATGGTTTGTTTGATCAAAAGCGCTGTCCTGTTGAATGCTGCTCTGGTTAGAACTGACACTGATACCGATGATACAAAACTCATCAAACAAGACTTGAACCAACTTTTTCAACGTTTGCTTCGAGCAGCTGGGGCAGAATATACAAATGTGGATTTGTTTGCAAAATCTGAAAAAGTTAAACACTTGGTTGAAAACATGAGAGACAATGTTAATGGAAGACTATCTGAAATACCAATAATTGCAAAAAGCAAATCAAATAACAAAATAAATCGACAAGAACAAGAAAAAGTGAAGGCAATCAAAGGCCTTCAAAACAAAATCACTGACGACTACACAGATATTATGGCAAACATAGCTGAATACTGCGAACAAATTATGGGCAAAGCTCCTTGCAATTTTGCTGTTGTAGGCATGGGATCATTGGCAAGAAAAGAAATTACACCTTATTCCGATTTCGAACATATTATATTGTTAGGTACAAATGGTAACTATCAAAACGAAAACAGCTTAAAGTACTTTAGATGGTTTTCGGTCATTTTTCAAGTTATCATAATAAACTTGGGTGAAACCATTATACCCAGTGTATTAAATGAAACAAACTCAAAGCTTGGAACATGGTTTTATGATGACGTCACTACCCGCGGTATTTGTTTTGATGCCATGTTGCCATGGGCTTCCAAGTTTCCTTTAGGGAGACTGAAAACAACGAGAAACAAACCGTGGACAACAGAACTCATCAAAACTGTTCCAGATATGTTGAAATATTTAAACGAGGATGAGATTATTAAAAACGGCTATCACTTGGGTGATATTCTCACAAAAACCTGTTATGTCTATGGCGATCAAAGCTTGTACAACGAATTTGAATCTGGAGCAAATGGTATTCTGAACAAACAAAATGAAAACATAAAAACTGAAGTTTTAAGTCAAATCAAAGTCGATCTTGAAACTTTTTCAATACGATCGGTGCTATCGAAAATTAGCGACGACGGCAAATGCAACGTGAAAAAAGATGTATATCGCGTTACAACATTATTTGTAGCTGCATTAGGCAGGCTGAACAAAATTTCAAAACGTTCGTGTTTTGAGGTAATTCACGAACTTGGAAAAAAACAAGCCATTAGCAAAAATGCCAGAAACAAGTTGTCATACGCGATCGCATTGGCATGCGAAATCAGGTTAAAATGGTATATGATAAAAAATCGCCAAAATGATGAAATAATCGACACAAATGCTACTAAACGGCTTTTAGAGATTGTTGGAAAAACGAGTGTAATCGATTATTTTCAAATTGCATATGCATTACAGTGTGACATTTCTAAAACATTCGATTTAAAGAAAGGACATTTCTATTCTCATCCAGACTTACTAAACATCAGCATTTATACAGTTTTTCAAACCAAAGAAGACACGATGAGCTATGTTGAGTCGTTTGTTACCAACCCTATTACACAAGAGCGCTTGCTCGATTTTGATATTGCTCTAAATAGATTACAAGAAAAAACATCAAAGTCATTTAAAAAAAAATTACTAACCTTAATGACAACTGATATCGAACGAAAAAAATCTTTGAATGAAAAATTGCGTAAGGCTGCTACATTATTATATGACACAAAAAGATACAGCGATTCCAAAGACTGCTTAATAAAGTCGTTAAAAATACAAAAACAAATATCGCTTGATGCTGACAAGGATGAAACTGTGGCTACTACTATGCATGAAATCGGTAGATGTTTACTTGAAATGAAGAAACTTACGGAGGCAAAAGAGCATTTAGAAATAGCGCTACAAATCAAAAAACAAATATCGCATGATGTTGACAAGGATGAAAGTGTGGCAGATAGTATGCATGTAATCGGTAGATGTTTACTTGAAATGAATAAACTTACGGAGGCAAAAGAGCATTTAGAAATAGCGCTACAAATCAAAAAACAAATATCGCATGATGTTGACAAGGATGAAACTGTGGCTAGTACTATGCATGTAATCGGTAGATGTTTACTTAATATGAATAAACTTACGGAGGCAAAAGACCATTTAGAAATAGCGCTACAAATCAGAAAACAAATATCGCTTGATGCTGACAAGGATAAAAGTGTGGCTACTACTATGCATGAAATCGGTAGATGTTTACTTGATATGAATAAACTTACGGAGGCAAAAGAGCATTTAGAAATAACGCTGCAAATCAGAAAACAAATATCGCTTGATGTTGACAAGGATAAAAGTGTGGCTAATACAATGCATGTAATCGGTAGATGTTTGCTTAATATGAATAAACTTACGGAGGCAAAAGAGCATTTAGATATAGCACTACAAATCAAAAAACAAATATCGCATGATGTTGACAAGGATGAAAGTGTGGCTAATACAATTCATGTAATCGGTAGATGTTTACTTGAAATGAATAAACTTACGGAGGCAAAAGAGCATTTAGAAATAGCGCTACAAATCAAAAAACAAATATCGCATGATGTTGACAAGGATGAAAGTGTGGCAGATACTATGCATGTAATCGGTAAATGTTTACTTGAAATGAATAAACTTACGGAGGCAAAACAGCATTTAGAAATAACACTACAAATCAGAAAACAAATATCGCATGATGTTGACAAGGATGAAAGTGTGGCAGATACTATGCATGAAATTGGTAGTTGTTTACTTGAAATGAATAAACTTACGGAGGCAAAAGAGCATTTAGAAATATCGCAACTAATTGACAAACAAATATCGCTTGATGCTGACAAGGATAAAAGTGTGGCTAATACTATGCATTTACTTGAGTAGGTTACGTGGGATGTAACACTACTTGAGTAGTTAGTTTAACTTTTACTTTAGTAGGTCATGAAAATTTATTGTTTGTTCAAAAGAAATGTTATGTGTTATCGGTAAATGCAGCTTTGAATTCAAGTTTATTTTCTGCGAATCCTTAATTAAAGTGAGCCATTTTTTGCTCAAGTATTAAAATCCAATTACTGCTGTTTAATGCTTACTACACAAAGCCGGCAGTGTTTGACATGTGTGGGCCGTTTTGCCATAAAGCTTCTTGATTTTAAAGTTTTTTGGGCTAAAAGTAATTTAAGTAAATTTATTTTTCGATGTTCAATTTTCTGCTATTCGTTTTTTCTTTCCTAATATGTTAGTTCCTCTCAAACTCGCTACGTAGCTTGTTGCTCTTGTCAGGTCGCCCAGTGGCTAAGGAGGAGGGTGACAAAAGGGGCAATTATACTCTCCAAAACGGTTTATAATAGAATTGGTTTTGGCTAAGTTTTTTATTGTTCTATAAAAACTTTTATTGTGCAAGGTTTATCTCAGCAAATATATGAAAAAATTTAATTAATGCTGTAATAATTTCTGATCAAATTCTGTATGATTTCTAAAATAAATGAGAAAGGACCATCACCAAAAATCTGATCCAAGATCAAAAAATATTTGCCCGTTTTCTCTCCAAAATTTTTAGCTGACTACGCCATTTGGCTCTAGTTTTAATGGGTTAAATCAGTGATTCCCAACCGGTGGTACGCGAAGGTCTATCAGGTGGTACGCGAGTTGATTAATTTTGTTTGAAGGTTAATTTTTTATTTTCAGTTTGTAATATTCTATTCCAACTAGTACAGCATAGTTTAACACTTTCGCTGCTGCAGGTGATAATTAGCGCTTTCCGAGTGTACTCCCGCGCACGCTGTTTAATGATTGGGGCAGCTAAAGTGTTAATTGCATAATCTGCTACTTGCAGTCTTAAATCATCAGTAAATGAGATCTATGACGTAATAAAGAATGTTCTTGCGTTTGGTCATATCAAGAAACATTTAGAATCACCGTGAGCAGTGAGTATTATAGCACGTGCAGCAAGTTATTGCAAAAATTTGTTTAGTAATTTCGGCAAACCTAAAAAATAGCATACGCAAAGTTAAATTTGACCACTTAAGTCATGTCCAAGCGAAATTGTGATCCAAAATATATTAAGTATGGCTTTACTTCAATTGAACACAACGCGGAAATTCTACCACAGTGTGTGGTTTGCCTAAAAACGCTTTGTAATGCGGCTATGAAGCCTAGTTTGCTAAAGCGCCATTTGGAAAGGAATCACCCAAATAAAATGAACGCAGACAAGAGCTACTTTCAGCGATTGACTGACAACGTTAAGCGTCAACGTATGGATAAAACGGGCCAAATGCAGCAAAAAAGTAAAAATTTAGTTGCGGCTTCTTATGAGATTGCTCTTTTAGTGGCCGAACAGAAACAACCTCATACTATTGCAGAGTCTCTTATTCTACCTGGAGCTAAAATTTTGGTGAAGCGAGTTTTCGGAGAGCAAGCAATCACCAAGTTAAATGCTGTTTCTCTTTCGGATAATACGATCAAGCGTCGAATTGAGGAAATGTCAGATGATATCGCCGATAGTGTCAGACAAAATGCTTCGAGAATGAATACTCTACTTTCTGCAATTTTCAAATTCTGTACCACAAATCAACTCTTTAATAAAGCGTTATATGCCTTCCCCTTGGTCAGAGACATAACGTAAAAAATACCTATTTATTCCGTGAATCCCAATCAAGTAAAGAGCGGCAGCTTATTCCGACCCAGTTATGAACGTAAGGCAGGGTCTAGTTGGTCCACCACCAGGACTGTCTTTTGTCGGTAGTATATTGTCGCATCTTTACATACTGGGTGAGCAGCGACTTCATTCTAACATATTAAAGGTAGGGTAACGTTGATGTCATTTGCAGATGCTAGAAGCTGTTTATTGTGTTTGTTTAACTAATATGAGCAAAAAACGTCTAATGCTAAAAAAGTTTTGCTTTTATGTATGTGAAGAAATGGATGTCAACTTTTTTTCAAATTTTATTCTTACATCTCTAATGTCATGCAGTGTGAACATGCATGTAATTAGTTGTCATCAGTTTTCCTGGTTTCTTTCCCGCGGTTACAGGAAAGCTCTGCCGAATTACGTTGAGCGTCTGGTGTCAAGTCATGGTTTGAAGTGACCAGTAGTACCGGTGCAGTTCAATTTACCATACGTAGTGAAAGTGGCTTTCCCATAACCACCGCAATGCAAGAACCGGTTCGAGTTTTTTACTCAAATTCACATTTTGCGACACGGGGTCTTTTGTGCCGAGTGGCGATTCTGACGAACGTTTTTGCTTTGCAGAAAGATTTCGCTGTTATTTTCTAGTTCATTTGTTTTTCATTGTCTAGTGCTAACTACGGCGTTGCAATATTGAAAAAAGTTGAAAACTTTGATACTGTATGATTAACTCTGTACGATTGTATTTCGTAAACATCTTTATGCTACTGTAATTGTATCGGGTTTATTTACAGAATATTTTTTAAGTATAGTTTGTGTCAATAAATTTTTCCTCTTTATATGAACTGAAAACATTGGTTGAGTATGTTATCTTATTTTTTTTGCTTGGAATTATGGTACGTTGTAAAGACACCATACAAACCTCTCACCGCTAGTTCGCTCCAGCAACTGTGAGCTTGCTCATTAAATTAGGGGAAAACAACAGATAAATCCAAAGTAATTACAAATACTGGTGGCTCCACTAGGGTTGGATTTTCGGATAACGACAAACTGTGGGTTTACCATACGCCCCGTTGTAGCCAAGACAGTCCCAATTTTTAAGCATCATCAGATGGAATCACGTTAAAACCCAGTGTTTCGACGTCACCGAAAATAAATAGGCCTAGAGGTGCTACGAGAAGATGCCGATCAGTAAGACTGCCATTGCGTTTTTGTGATTAATTTGCATAAAAACGGAAATGCACAATCGTTATTTAGCCCAATCCCGACCCCACCATTTTGCCGTTCGCTTACACCATCGCCACTGCCAGTATTGCCGTTTGTCACTTTTATTCGCTTATCTTTTCACTCTGCTTAACTTTGTTGTATATAACTGCATTTGATGTTTGTGATCCGCCTTTGCTGTTTAGCTATAATTTGGAATTAGTTGGCAACATTACCTTTGTTTATATCAGTAACCCAGATTTAGTGCGGTACAATTATCAGCAAGCTCTAGTTGTTTATTTTGTAATTGGGTAATTTGGTTTAACTAGTCTTTTTAAGCTGAATTAGGTATTTAGTTGTACAGTTGATGCATTAGTTAGTCTTTCCTCTATGTGATTGCTAGCTTTAACTAAATTTTTGGATAGTTTTAACTACTTACAACCTGTTATTTGTACTGCATGCTACCGTATTATTTTATTTGAATAAGATTGTGATAACGTAATGGTGTTGTAATGTAAGGCTGTAGTGAAGTTGGAAAGGATAAATACCGCCAAAGGTTTCAGTGCCAAGAGAAGTCAGCGCATTTCTGAGCTGCACAGAAATACCCTGTACCTTTCGTTCAGCTTACTCCTTTCAAACCGTTGCACCACCGGGCTCCTGTCAGTCAGATGGATAATTTCTACTATATTAGGGGTGTCAAACTGGTGGGATTCTCATTATATGTTGGGAATTGTGCCAAGGCCTGCATGGAATTTTCGATTTGGAGTTCTACCTTTCTCCGGGCATCAATCTCAGTAATGTAGCCCGAAGTGGAGTCGATCTCCAAAAAAGGTCTTTACCTTCCAAGTATTTCCACCTCTTCGCTCATCGTTTTCCAGAAATCGAGTAATTAAGCACAAAGTGGAATTGATCTCCAAAACATGAAAAAGAAAAAAGGTCGGTACCTATCAAGTGTGCCCACATCGTGTTGCTTGGGTTTAGGGAGTCAAACATTTGTTCGAAGATGTAACGTTACAATACTGCCGAAAGTCATTAAGAATTTTAGAATCATCTCGCGGGCTGCGAGTTCGACACCCCTGTACTATATGAAGTCAGCTTCACCTAGAACTGAAGGCTGGTTATAACTGGTTGCAAAATAGTTATAGACAAGTCTTTTTATTTTAATTTTATAATTAATGAAAACGCTTGGTGTCATCAATCAATCACAAAACAAGTGTTTTTGCCGAAGTGAGAACATATACTGCCTGGCATCCGTGTCCCAGATATCAGCTCAGCCCGGCGTACAGTTTGACCAGCATTTTTGATGTTAAGTGCAGGAAATAAACGTTCAATAATATAGCTGGTAAATAGTAAACATCTTTATAGGGACTTAATTGAGATCTAGAACGCGTTTATGGGCTGAAACAGCTTCAAACATAAATAGTGATACTACCCGTCATGGTATAAGAAAGCGCATAGACTGAGTAGAGTCAGGTGTGGGGAGTAGCAGCGCCCGCTAGTGTTGCATTAGCTTTTGCTTTAGCGCCGCTATTGTCGTCGCGAACTAGTGGCAACATTGGCGGGCGTTACCATTTTTGTACAATGGCGCTAGCGGAAGCAGCACTAATTTTTTCAAAAGTAGTTGCCGCTGGTGCTAAGACCGCCCCTTGTTAAAGTAAAATTACTGTCTCAAAACTGCAGAAAGTTCGAAAAATTACGGGCTGCCAGAACGTATCTTGCGAAAAAGTTTTTGAAAGAGCGTTTGCGGAGAAACCATGAAAAGACAGGCGCAGAGAGAATCTATTAGACAACTTTCAAAAGAGGCATACCAGGGCCAAAGCGAAGTGATTGCTACGTTGCTTTCTAATACGACGTTAAAACAGTTATTTGTGAAATACAACGCCGCCATGACTTCCAATGCAGCAGTAAAACGCCTCTTTTTATTAGAGAAAGATCAGCTGAAGCTAAAACAATCTGGGCTTAGCGATCATATTGTTTTAGCTTTAACTTTGTGGAGAATTAGAGTATGTCAGTGGTAGATTTAGAGTATGTCAAGTAAAGCAAGGTCTTACATGTATAGTAATGCAAGAGGCTAGCGATGCACTTAGCAAAACTGCAGACAGTGGCACTGTTTCGACCTATCAGGTTTCTTTAGTGCAGTTGGTGACCGACAAGAAGCTAGAGGCTTTTAATAAAGCATAGCTTAGACCGCCACACTTGCGGGATCTGTACTAGATCCACTTGGTGGAAGGTCTGTCAGTACTCTGCACTTGCCTCAGTTCCCCCCTTGTGATTTTACAAATTGTCTTAAAACTTTATGATTTATTAATCTTTAGAAAATAACATATCCTAACATCTTAACTATTTTTTGTATGATCCTGAAATTTCTAAGCTTGAAATTAAAGGGACAAAACACGAGACATAATTTTAAAAATAACACAACGAAACTAAAATCAATGAAACTGAAGATGTTGGAAACGAGGCTGTATACTGGGATTTCCCTGACATCAAAAAAGAGTATCTCCAGAATTTTTAAATTTCAGCCAATAGCGTAGTTACCTTTGGGCACTGAGGGACCCCTAATAAAATCTTGCCTCAGACCCCTAAATCCACCATTGCTAGCGTTGAAGATTGTGAGATGCTTGTTTTTTTGTAGCTGCATTTTAATAAATATTTGTTTTTGGAATGTTTTGCGACAGCTACTACATTTGGTCGTGTTATCTACTGGTATGCTGGTATTTTTTCAGCTAAACTGAGAAAAAATTACTGTTTTCCTTTTATATGGCCACATTCTGAATGAAATTCGAACTTGAGACCACTGTTTTTAGCGCATTTGCTATTAGCGCCCGCTAGTTTTGAAAAGGACTAGCGTAAGCGTTTATCGCACTGGAGTGGATAGAGTTTAGCGGATAGCGGTAGCGCCGGTAAAATCTTTGTTGACCAGCGATAGCGCCGTTAATTTGTCACTAATGGGCGCCGACCACTAAATTGAACGAAGGGCTAAATTTAACTTCGTTCTGATCATAGGGGATAAAGCTTTACGATATACAATAAATGATGCATCTCAGCTGCTAAAACGATGAAAATCTAAAAAGGTAATTTATGATACACACTCCGGCAAACCCGATTAATAAGTATAAACGAAAATCGTTATTATTGTAAGCTGGCAATAACATATATATAAGGAAATTCGGGTAATTTGATGCAGAGGGATAGTTGATACACTCGAAATACTTTCTTATATGATGATCTAATAAAATTTAGTTGACTATGCTTTTCAATATCTTGAATCTAATGAAAAATTTCGTAAACAAAGAGAGGAGAGGGTTGGGTTAGGACGATATTTATGTGAAATTTTTAGTTAAGATGGAAATATTGAAGGAAGAAAAAAATAAGAGCTTACCTAAACTTTACCTAAATCAGAAGGCTGTATATTGCAAGCAATCAATCAATCAGCTTAGCTAATCCATTAAAATCACAAAGGCCTATATAAGGTCACGCGCTCTTTTTCATAACGATGCTATCGAACCTGCCCTCCACTAAAGTTGTCTTTTTGTGGAGGTTCAAAACCATTAAACCCAATTAATGTGCGTAATGAAAAATATTACAATTAGCTGGCAGCTGTTATGGTTTGGTTAAAGTGATGCAAATTGCAGCACATAAGGAATAACGAATATAACCAGCGCGTTTGATCAAAGGTAAAATTAAGCAACCATGAAGATCGAAAAAGTATAAATGCGAAAAAGTGAAGTCTATTGCTGTTTTCATCCCATTCGCCTACTTAGGAGTTAACTTCATCAATATTAAACAATTTTTTAAAATTGCCGATATTATTTGTAGCCGCCGATGCTATTTATAACCGCTGATACTATTTGTAACCGCCAATACTATTTGTAACCGCCGATGCTATTTGTAACCGCCGATACTATTTGAATCGGCGATATAGGAAAACAGAACAAATCGATGCCGATGCTCGATACAAAAGTATCAAGCGATACTATCGCTATTGCCTATTTCTGACAACTACGCTATGCTGGCCACCACTACTGCTATCTTGGGGCTCAGCAGGATAAAAATATGACAAATAGATGATTGAAAATAATAAATTGCGCGAATTACGTTAAAATGTTTGTAAAATTGTAATATTCGGAATCAAAATCACAGTTTAGTTTGGAGCATTCCTAATGACGTAGCATGGGCTTAGCCATGGCCAGCTAGACACAAGGCCTGTCGCGCTTTGTCGAATTAAGTTCTAACATCACTACATCTGGTCACAACAAACAACGAAAAGCAAGCGTGTGTAGTCCATTGCATACATATTTTCTGGTTTAAAATAAGATAGTTTTTGTGTCGCGTTATTTTTTTGCTGTTATAGTGCTGGTAAAATCAAAATCAGGTGTTATGTTTTAAACTGATATAATGTACAAGATGTTTTAAAAAGAATATGCCAAAATCATCACGCGATATGTCAAAAACGAAAGACGTTACACAACTATAACTTGGACACATGTGTTGTACATACATTCAAGTTCTATTTCATGTTTTACAAGTGCTCAATTTGGGCACCACCAGCAGCACAGACATCAAACTGATATGAAAATTCCTCCCAAACGCGCCTAAGCATGTCGTAGTCCACCGTCTTGATTGCAGGTGTTATTTGATCTTTCACGTGATCGATATTTTCTGGAAGAGGCGAAACATAATCTTTGTCTTTAACATATCCCCACAAGAAAACGCCACACGCACTGAGATTTGAGGATCTGGCAGGCCAAGCACAGAGAGCGAGATCGTTAGCACCTCTCCTACCAATCCATCGCTGAGGCACGTTTTCATTCGGATGAGTTCGAACCCCAAGACACCAAGGAGCGGTGCTTCATTTTGTTAAAAAATGAAGTCACCGAATCTGCTTGCAGTAAAGTGAATAGCCAGTTTTTGTAGCATTTTAAGATAGGTTGGTCCTGTAGCGGTATTTCCTTCAGAGAAAAAGGGATCATAGAGCTCTGTGGCACAGCATAGAAGACGTTTGGGTGATGTATTTCCAAAATGCGTACATTGTGACTGTTGACTTTGCCACTCAAATAAAAAGTTGCTTCTTCACTAAAAACTAGACGTAAAAAGAGAGCTTCGTCATCTTCCACCATTGATTCACAGAATGTCCTTTGCATCGCCTTGTCGTCACTAGTAAGCGCTTGTTCGAGGCTTAGTTTGTGTGGTTTCTGTGTAATCGTTTTTTGAACACACGCCAGACAGTGGTTTAAGGGATCTCAAATCTTAAGCTTACTCGACGCGTAGACTTACGCTGGCTACTCTCAAACGCATCGTGAATCCTCTCCACTTGCTTTTCTGAAACACGTGGTCTTCCAGGACCCTTTCCTTGCACAGACGTCAACTCTCTGTACACTGTCTAACCCACCGTAGAATGTTCTCATGATGAGGCGGATAAATGCCGGATTTTGTTTTGAAAGCACGCTACACTATGACAATGGCGTTTGTTTTCGCAAACTCAAGCACATAAAACGCCTTCTGTAAAGGAGTCGCTATTTCGAGTGTAAATAAAAACGTGATCTTCGCACAATGCGACCGGGCCGGAAGGAGTAACTTACTAATCATAGCGGTAAAATTGACACCCAATCAAAGTTGGATAACTTCTCTATCAAATAATCGATCACTGATTCAATCCACTACAATGCTATAGACCTGAAAAAATTCGTAATGATTTTGGCGTATTCTTTTTGAATTACTCTGGATATTATTAGCAACAATGTTCTGCTGCTGTCACAAAAATCATTTATCTTAATATTTCGATACAAACCATGCCACAATTGTGTAAAAAAAGAATATAATCTGAAATTTACGTTAAGAAAATTGAATTCAAAAAAATTTAAAAAAATATACAAAAGCAGCCGAAATCTTGAAGAAAATATCAAGTACGCAGCAAAACAAAAGTGCAACTCCGCCTTTGTCACATTTCTACTTTTGACGGCATACTTCATCTCATGTCAAGATTTTCAGTTTTCACTTTTTGGTCAGTGGCGCAACCAGAATTTCTTCAAGGGTTGTGCTAGTTTTTTGAACAACATAGCCCATGTGCTGTGGTAAAACCCTCAGGATTTAGTCACAATAGGGATATCGAGGTTTTTCTCCCCAGGAGATGAGAGGTGTGTGCGGTTTTTAAACAGAACGTAAAGAAGTTTAATGCAATTGCACACACAAAAAAAATTTGCCCTTACGCAATTGCACCCTAAGTATTTACTGATACAAACTGATTGGTAATGGTGATAGGCGAACCAAAAAAATTTACTGGTGCTGTATGTCAAAATATAACTCAGTTGAAATTTAGCCTACGATTTTTACCTGAAAATTCATCAATCACATGTTAAAAATTAATGTTGAGGTCACGGTGAACATACAGCAATGCCAATCCACTCAAAAGATCTTCTTCGTTGTGAACCACAAATAGATTTTCAAATATCTCGGTGCACTAAGCGAACGCTCATTTGTTGCTGTAGTAATTGGACCAGTTGTAAGTGTTTGAAGAAGAACTTCCAAAGGTGGATTCGTATGTACTTCTTTAGCAGACAGCAACACGCTTAAAGTGTTCTACGATAAAAAATCATCTTTGTAGCGGAGACAATATGAACGCCATCGCATAAATTCAACCTTTATAGCGTCAATGTTGTCATTTACAAAGAGGAGATAGAAGTTCACGGCATTTCTGATCAAATCAAGTGTCACACTTTATGCTGACAGATGGTATCAAAAATTAGAGTTTTATGCAATTAACAAGATCAGAGCAAATATTTCGCTGAGTTAGTCAAGCACTGTGTCAATAAAAGGCAAAAAGACAGAACGCCTGAAAAACTGTGATGGTGAAACAGCTAGTGGATTTGCTCTATTGGCTTGCCGATTCGCACTTCGAGGCATGGGTATGGATTCCCGTAGACGCGTTCGGCATGTCTAAAGAGTCCAAAAAGTATTTCTTTATTGTCCCTAAAAGCCTGTATCACATCTTTGCAACTGGTAATACTCGTAGCATCTAATTCAGTCAATAAAATTTCTTGATGCCCAGTACCTTCTTTGCAACTGTTTTGGTAAGTTTCAGTGTAGCATTGATAACCTTTAGGCTAACCAAAAATCCAGCTGTTGTTTTCGCTTTCAAATAAGGCATAGCCCTTTCAAGAACTTCTCCATCTCTTGATTCCGACAGTTGATCAGAACCAACAATCGCCGGATAGAACTTCTTGAAAATAAAAACGGCATGATAGTCCTCAAATCACTTTGTGGCTTGATGTCGCTTCAAACGTGAATGCGAAGAATCAGGACATTTGTCATTAACTTGAGCATGCACCAACGAAAAACGCTTTTCAGAATTAGAAAAAATACCGATATGTTTTCATAGTGCTTACGCATGCTTGAATTTGGGTACGTTGCAAGCCAGAGTATGTTACCGATGTAGCTTGTGCTATCTCTGATTGTAGCGTCTCAGCTACTTTTGTCCACTCATTAAACTTTTTATTGCGGTTTTTGTAGTCTTCTAAAAAACATTCCAGAGAGAATGTCGAATTTTTACTCAGTAAATTGATGGTTTCGTTTCCTCCACAATCTACAGTCCAAAGCATTTTGACTAAAATTAGAAAATTTAAATTGTCAACTATAAATCCAGTCTCGTCAAGATGATTTGGTAAATAACTTGTTGGAAAAATTGAGACATGCTCTATTCTTGGCAATATTTCTGAAACTTTTTCAGAAAGCGCAAAACTCGCTTTCACTCGTGGCAAGCTACTTGTTTTTGTGCAATATTGCTATTAATGTTATACAATACTCTTGCGCACCTCGTCAGATACCCGATAGGTTATTGCTAGGCCTACAAGATTCTTGCGCAAAAGAGCTTGCTCGTGTGATTTCTGGTTTATATCAAGAAAACTATAAAAAGTTTATAATACGAATTATAGGAGCTGGTGTTAGCCTGTTAAGATATTAAATTAATTGATTGATGTTAAGGCATATAGGCTAACTGCAATCAGTTGATTAAAATACCACTTCCACGACCGGTTTCGTTCCTATTAGAACTCTTCAGGTGGACCCATTTCATGAGATCGTCGGTTTAATATCTGAGTCCACCTGAAGAGTTCCAATAGAAACAAAACCAGTCGTGGAAGAGGTATTTTAATCAACTGATTGCAGTTAGCCTATATGCCTTAATATCAATCAATTAATTTAATATAGAAAGTTTGAAGTTCATGTGTTAATCTCAGGCATGAAGCCCAACGCTACCAGCAAATTTTCAGGCAATTATTTGTTTTGGGCATAACTTTATCTAGGACCAAAGGGGTAGGAGAGCATGGCACTGTGGCCCCCTGTTTTTTGTGAAACAACTAATTGCTACGTATGTCGATTTTCTTAAAGGAAAAAATCGTTAAGTATAAAATTCGAGCGTGCCTACACTATCATTTTAATCAAATCGCTGAAGTTCATGTTTATTAGCACATTTGTTTTCATGGCCATAAAATATGATTTCTCATTCCGGCGCTGTTTATATTGTATTTATGGCTAACAAACGTTGGGAATTTGCTTCACAAAATTCGTCTATTTCCGTTATTTTGTCCAAAACCAAATAACTGATAAGCACAATAATTTTATCTTAAGTTTCATTTGCCGGTGCTCACAACAGCTTAAGTCTTAAAACTACAGTTCTAGATTTTAATCAAAACTAACACATCCACGAAATTCATTTAACTATAGTTCTTTCACCTTAAAAGTTGGAAACTATTCATGAAGAAGCTCCTTGCAATATTGTAAGAAACTTTCTTTCATAATGCGCAATGAAATTTAGTTAATAATTTGGAGCACTTTTAGAATATCGAGTTGATCGAACTTTTCTTAAAATTCACTTTCTTCAAACTGACTGATAACTCAGCCCATTCCTTATGAGCGTACAACTATGGAACTAGCAGTTTCACCAGCTACTGGGGAAGCGTTTGCCTTTCGCAAGGCGTTTTTCGTGCGAAACTATTTAGCGAGTGCAGGTCGTAGGGCTAAGCCACAAGAGCGGATGGATGGGGAGCTCTAACGACTGATACTGTGGCTGTCTACCACGTTTATAAGTATAGTTTGCTGTTTATTTTTGAGTCGCGATTCGCTTACACAAAATCAGAACTTTCACTCTTATTATTGACACAATCACTTTGATGGAGAAGAAATCGACCGACTGAAGAAGAAAGAAAGTGGTAAAGACACTTTATATAGTGGGACGTCATAGTCAGACGCTACACAAGGTCATCTTCATTTGCTGTCTGTCAAAAACAATAGCTAAAGCAGGAGTGGGCAAACTTTTTAGTCGGAGGGCCGCATTGACCATTCATGAATTTCCCGATGGCCGCATTGACCATTCAAGAGTTGGCCGAGGGCCGCATTGACCATTTAAAAGTGGTCGAGAGCTAGGGTTACCATATTTTGAAAAGCAAAAATCGGGACATTGGATGACGAATTTTCACGAGACGAAATTTATGGCCCCTCCAACGTGTTTTTCATCAAAAGCGGGACGGTGAGATGCGGTTGCAGGCTTGATTGTCGAGGCAACGGTGCAGATCTGAAACCAAAGACGAAAATTGGGGTGATCTCCAAAATAAAAATAAAAAAAAAAGGTCATTGCCTGTTAGTTCAACGTTTTGTGTCATTTTCAAGCCCAAAAGTGGAAAAATGTTGTTACCGAGCAGGCGTAGACCTTTCTTTTTTTTTATTTTTATTTTTGGAGATCACCCCAATTTTTGTCTTTGTTATCAGAACTGCACCCTTCCCTCGGCAATCAAGTCTGCAACCGCATCTCACCATGCCGCTTTGGTTGGAGAATTAATTGAAATGTCCACAAATTTGTTTAAATCCGTTGTCTTTCACTGAAGCAAAAAGCGGGACTGTCCCGCCTAAAGCGGGACGTATGGTAACCCTATCGAGAGCCAATGCTTAAAATTTTGCAATAGCTGTATACAATGCAAGAGCTTGCATTAGCACAAAATCTTGCGATAACTTCTCGCAATGTCGTATTACGCGGCTTTGAAAATGATGGTGTCCAAAGAAAAGTCATCACCCTCTCTTTCAGGGATGGCGAACCTTTTTCATTGAATGGGTCACAAATGGGATTTTACTGAGGAAAAAAGGAAAAGTGGGTCATAGATTCAGCAATTTTGTGGTTGAGACTCCAAAAAATAAGGTCTTCGCTTCTAACTACGCCCAATTTCCCAACTGCTGCGGCTGAATATCTAAAAAAAGCTTTTCGCAGTGAAGATTTCAAGAAACTGATACCGTAATAAAAAATCTACAAGTGGGTCACTGAAATATCAGTGACGGATCACATTGTGACCCGCAGGTCAGTGGTTCGCCATCCCTGCTCTATTTGGACGGAAAATGCGTCATTTCAAACTAAGAATTGCGTAGCGGCTCTTTCATTGATGGCTTCTGCTGTTTTTGGCTCTTTCGTACGGCAAGTGTTGCTACCCCTATCATATTTAATTAAATCTAAAGAAGTTTCTACACGTGTTGGTAGGCCGCGGGCCGTAGTTTGCCCACCCCTGGGCTAGATGCCGTGACGTCATAATCACCGCACAAATTCTTGTTTTCTAGGTAACCATGGTTTAGCGCAGTGTTTCCCAACCAGTGGGCCATAACGAGGTTTCCAAGTGGACCACAGAACAAGGTGAAAAAGTGTTTACAATCGTTGTGTTTTGAGAATTCAAAAAAGTGATCGGTGAAGATGATTACTAATTGTTCCAACAATTTTCTTTCCTAATATTTATAAACGAAATCGCTTTCTTGCTTGTGCAGTACATACAAACAAATATCCATTGTTTTACAATTATGATGTTTTTATCTCTGATTGTTTACTCTACTTCTATAGAAATGCTGCTACCTGTTTTACTAAAGCCTAAAATCAGTTTCTCAGGAGAACGAAAGTTTTAAGCAAAAATTCTTGCGGAAAGCTTTATTTTTCACAGGCAGAAAATTGCTAAAAAGAGGTTTAGTGGTGATGATTTAATGGATTTACTACAATTTTTGATAGTGGAGAAGAAAAGGGCCAGTGTGTTTTGCGTCACAAAATTCTTGGTAATCATTCTTTGAGGCCGTCTAAGCTAATGCTTTACCTTGAGAAGGTGCATTCCGAACACAAACATAAAAATGCAGAGTTTTCAAAAGAAAAGAAGCTTGTGTGAAGCATCAGCGCTTGGATGCAAGTGCAGCATTTTGACAACAATTCCAACCACTTGTTGAGGCTTCTTATACAGCCAGTCTAATCATCGCAAAGCCAATTAAACCGTATACTATTGGTGAGACCCTTGTCAAGCCTTGCGCTTCAGAAATGGCTACACTTGTATTTGGGCAGGAAAGTGAAAAGAAGCTAAGACAGATATCACTTTTTAATAATACTTAGTGCGACGGATTAATGATTTGGCAGACGCGACATAAAATAGCAGGTAATTTGCGATATAAAAAATACTCAATTTGGTCTTTTCTCTATTCAACTTAATGAAAGTACAGATGTTCCTGCTTGCTCTCAGATTATGGCGCTTTGCAGATACTTCACAAATACCAACATAAAAGAAGATTTTTATTTAGTTGTGCATTAGAGACAAGCACAAAGGCAGTCGATGCTATGGAAAAGATATCACGAGTGTTTTAAATGCGAGAACCTCAAGTGGGAAAATCTCTGTGATGTGTATTGTGGCGGTGCACCTCAATGCTAGGAACAAAAAGTGGTTTGCAAACACTAGCTCGAAATATTTCACCTGAAGTTATCATTGTTCAATGCATGATACACAGGCAAGCTTTTGCTTTGAAAACTCTTCCAGAGCCTCTTCACAATGTTCCTAAAGAAGTTATCAAAACAGTAAACTACGTTAAGGGTAGGGCGTTGAACACTCGAATTTTCAGAAAGCTATGTGCTAATAGGAGATCAGAACCTTTGAACCTACCTTATTATACAAAAGTACATTGGTTGTCAAAGGGAAACGCTGTGGCCGGAGTTTTTAAACTACGAGAAGAATTAAAGGAATTTTTAATCATGCAAAAACAACACAAACTGAGATCAAACTTCGAGGACAATGCTTTCATATCCTTACTATCCTATCTTGTTGACATTTTTGACCAGCGGATCCGATTAAATCTTAAGCTGCATGAAAAGGGGACGACAATCATTGACTTCATTAATGCTTTAAATGCTTTTGTGCAAAAACTTGAAAACTGGACAAGAAAAGCTGAAAAGGGAAATTTTGCAACCTTTGTGGCTCTTTCAACTGTGAGTTCTGATGATGTGGACGATGCTTTGTCATCTGAAATCTTGGTGTAATCTTCGATCCTTCCAGCGCCTCGATGAACCGAAGTGATGCTATCTGAATAAGTTCGGATACGAATTTCAACTTCACTTTCTCGTCTCCCGGTACTCGATGGCCCAACAATGATTAAGCAATTCATTTATTCATCCAAGATTTAAAATATAACACACGTTTCATGGGCCATAAGAACAAATAGAGGGAAGCGTAAAACGCGAGATAGTGATTATGATGTTAAATTCGGGTTATCTTACTTCTACAAATACAAAGAATCATATTACTATTCCTATTTCTACTAATTCGTACAGACCAGCATTCAGTACTTAATACTTTATTAAAGCTGACGGATATCGCAGCATGGCTTTGTAACCAATGCTTTCTTTAATCTGCCACAGTAGAACTCGGGGCCGTTATTTATAACGACCTTGGGGTAATTTCTTCGAATTGGAGAAAGTGGCATGAATAATTTGTTTTCTGTGTACGAACCGGTAGTAGTCATAGGAGAAAGCAGTATCCATAACATGTTTTTCAGGCACAATTCGATCTCGGTCATAATAAATAAACTAAAAGTGATATCAACTCCCCTTCCGTAGTGTAAAGTTGTTTTTCATTAGAACTGCGAACTCACCAAAATGACTCATAACAATACGGCCACATAAACACACGAATTTCAATTAGGCGTTCAATTCTATGTCAGATATGAATGAATTGTACACTGGCCTTATTCGCTTGCTCATAATTTAGGATTTTCTCCTTTCTATGATGTTGTTTGTCAGTTCACGTAACAGTCCCCCCAAAACTTCTTTAAAGAATTGTAGAAGTTTTTAAATCATAGTGAACTGATAGATAGTCAACCTAGGCTTTAGCAACAAAAACACACACGCACAAATATGTACAAAGAACGATAAATCAATATTGTTCAGTGCTATGAGCACTTCGGTCTGGTTGTCGTCTGAGGATCGAATCAGCTTTAGTGCTTCTGTCTTCAGCACATCATGTGCTCCAACAAAATTTGTTCCATTGTTTGTTAGTATGAATCTTGTTCAAAACCCGGTAGAGCATAGGAACCTTCTAAATGCATTTATAAAGGAAGACGTGCTCAAGTCAGCAGCTATTTTAATTCGCACGGCTGTAGTCACCATGCACACGAATACACAAAGCCAGCGCCTTTGAGTGCTCCTGCCTACCACCATGCTGAAAGAAGCCGCCAAGTCGGAAGCAGCATACGTAAACACGTGCGTTCTAGGCTTCAGCTTAGAAGCAGGAAGCGGAGCCATTAGCTGTTTTCCCCTAACTTGTAATCTCAATTTACACCCCAAACATTCTTTTAAATAGTTTAGTGTCATTCGTGTTTGTTCTATTACATTAACTTGGTTCTTACAAGATGCGATTTCAGATGCGGTTTTGGGGTTTTCGCGCAATGCATTAAAGCATTCACGTAGTTTAATCAACCTATTTTCAGGTTTAGTGCTTGTGCTTGAATCAGATAGATTTTTCAGTGTGTGATGTTTCTCCTTTACTTGTATGTGATTGAGTCTCGCGACAGATCTTTTTATCTCTTTTAGAGCGTTGACATTGTCACTTGCTTTTAAATTATTGGGTCTCATTTCCCAATATTCAGTTGGTTTTAATAGGAATGGCGGGCCTTTTGTCCCTACTAGGCACTTTTTGTCACGTTCTAAAGTCATTTTTCTTGAGGCCTTATCTTCCTGGTAATTGCTGGCCTCCACTCCCCAAAATATAGGTCCTAAGGAGTGATCTCCAACGAGAGGATGGCATCCAGGTTCTTTTTTCCACGTGCACTCCTCAAAGATTTTAAATTTTCTAATTTCCTGGGCTCCAAGAATAATATCTACTCTTGGTTCATCATTTAAGATTGGAAAGTCGTGTTTCCACAGGTCATATTGTGCAATTATTTCCTGATTAGGAATGCCCTCTTTATGGGGAAGAGTTGTTTCAATAAAGGAAATGTTTTGTATATCAACAATTTTACCATCTCCCTGTCTAACCGACAAAGTTTCACGCATGCAATCGTACTCGTCTGGCTGTTTTTCCAAGAACTGAATAGGAATCTTGTGTTCAGGATTCCATTAGAACAAGGATTCTGCTAACTCTTGAGTGCAAATGCTGATATCTGCTCCCGTGTCAACTAACGCATAAAACTTAACGTCATCCTCAACCTCCTCACTTTCGGGATTTCTTTTTATGGCTGTAAGGGCCATTAGAGGAACCAAAGAAGAGCAATCGGGTTCGTCGGTGTATTCCTTTTCTTTCCCTTTTGCGGCATTTATTTTACCGTTTGGTTGTGAATTAATTGTAGAGGACTCGTCCCTTTCTTGTTTGCTCTGATCATTAGAGCGGGGCGGTGGTCTTTTAGGAGATTCTACAGGTAGGTGCAGTAGGTTGGAGTGCGCTCCTTGGCATATCACGCATCTGCTTTTAGTTAAGCAGTCTGCAGAATAGTGCTTACAAAGGCAGTAAAAACATAAACCATTTTCCCTGGCAAAGGATCTTCGCTGTTGAACGTCTTTCTCTAAAAACTGCCAACAATCTATTGTTTGGTGATTACTGGTTGGGTGTATGTAACACTTAGGTTTTTTAGGAACTCCTTCAGAGCGGTAAGAAGGAGTTTTCCAGGGTCTTGATTTCTCATATGTTACGTAGGCATTTAGATTGTTTGCCCTTGCATGAGTTGTGTTTCTCTCAGGGTAGTGCACTTTGTATCTACCCTTCTCCTCTTCGTCAATCATGGCTGAGATGTCATAAGAATGACTTTCTCTGTATTGGAGGTTGGATATCTGTGTGTTGATAAATTGTGGTATAGTGTGGAATCTCCACTCACGGTAGTACCTGAATTCTTGGACAAATAGTGCATGCAGAGCTGGGTTAAAGCAATCTACTATCCTGAATAAGAGTTTTGGATTAGATAGCTCTGCCTCCATGTTGATAGATTCCGCTATGCTTTTCAGATTTCGAAGCTTTGTTCGATAGGTCTGAAGAGATGAGACCTTGTTTGTTAGTGAGCCTTTTTCCCACTTAATCTCACGTATGGCGTTTTTGAACATGCCCAGTGGGTCGCCATATAAGTCTTCTAAAATCTCCCATATACGGCTCAATGCTTCATGTGGATCTCTCATGACCCAAGCGCTTCTGATATGTTTGTAGACTGAATCTGTTACTGAATTCGCAATTTTTTGCAGCAGTGTATAGGGATCAATATCCCACAACATTCTATAATCTCTCAAAAGTTGTTGCCTAAACACTTGATAGTCTGCTTTCCTTTCGGAAAACTTTCTGCTTGTTTCTTTACTCCCCATTTCAAATAGCATAGAATATTTGGCTCGCAGCCTTCCATCAAGCTGACCTTGCTCGTAGTCGTATCTCCCTGGCTGGGTTTCTTTTGGTCCCCCCGAAACGTTCCACAGGTAATTGGGACAATAGTTAGAGCCTTGGCTCTGTCGAGTATTTACGTTTCCTTGACGCGTATAATCACTTTCCCAGTTAGGATGCTTGTAGAAACCCTTGTTTCCAGCAGTGCGCCATGGTACGAATTCAGGTGCGTCATGTTGCAATTCTTGTACTTGGGGTGGCGGCTTATACCTAATCTGCTCACCCTCATGTTCGCTCCTGCTGCATACATCCCTTCCTACCAGTGTGCGTCTGGAGAAAAGAAAGCCGGCTTCGGATTCATGATCCGCTTTCAACCGGTCATTTAGGGATTCATTCGCTGGGCATCCTTGATTACCAGAATCCCTAATAGCTTCCTTAATGGAGCTCATTAGATAAATTTTACTTTCAGCCAGGGGATCATTATCTATGTCGTCGTTGGACGCGAGCGAGTCTATTTGTGGGAACGCCTTTCTCGACCCCACATCTTTGTAGGTAGGCCTATTCCTTGCAGTTTCCGCAAGGCTGGTCTGTTCTTTGAATCTTTCAGTCATTCTCTCTTTTTCGTAGTATAGTGCTGCATTTCTTGGCGATTCTCTTTGTCTATCTTCTATTTCTACTCTAGTTTTCGCCTTCATTATCATATTGCTTGGGCGAATTACATCATCGTCTGATTCTTGTGCACTTTGCGTGACATGTGCTGACTCAGCAAATATATTCGTAAATGTAGTCGGCGCAGGACTCATGACTGACGCTTCGCTTTTTTCGTCAGGATCCATTTTCGCCTTATTGTAATAACGCCGTAGCTTATCTTCTATAGAGGGATTATACTGCGCTAAAAGTTTCTGCACACTTGGGAGAGCTGGCACAGAAATATTTTGTTTGGCTTTGGCTTTAGCAGCATTTATCCAGTCGTGAATTAAATTTAAATAGGTTTTGTGGGCCTTGACTATGTAATTATATACGGCCGTAAGGACATTTTCATCATTTTTGTTCTCGCTATTTGCGTATTCACGTAATACCAAGTTCATGAGATTTAGTTCTGCGTAAAAGCGCGAAAAACTGCGATGATTATTGACGGGCGCGGGACTATCTACCCATGTTTTTCTGATTTCTTGTAGAGCGTTTTCAATTTTACTGTGAGACATAAAACTTTGATTTTCAAAGTTACTTTCAACTGTGCTATCCTGTTTAGGGTTTTCAAGGCTAGCGGATGATGATTCCATAATTTATTTTTATTTAGCAAAACCTGTATTAAGCCTTTAAATTTTTAGGGGCTTACTAATGTCAAGGCGTAAGACACTAATCAAATTACAGTTCTGGGTGTTCAACTTAAAATTTTCCCCCAAATATACAGCAATGGTCTCGCTAACTGCTTGCAGTTTCACGAATACTACCACCGGACAAGCAGACACCAACAAACTAGGTGGCAACAAGAACACCAAAAGCACTGACCTGAGGCTCCGAAGTGCAGATTCCGTAGCCGTGACGACGATGTGGTTGTCGCTTTCCACAAACACAGATTTGCTCCAAGATAATCGATGGAATATTCAGACGACGAATTCGATTCCGAATTTAATGTTAGAGACCGAATTTAATGTAATTTCCCGAATTTAATGTAATCTTCGATCCTTCCAGCGCCACAATGAACCAAAGTGATGCTATCTGAATAAGTCCAGATACGAATTTCAACTTCACTTTCTCGTCTCCCGGTTACAAATCTTCAAAAAGAAGTTTTGAGGTATTTTCCTGAAATATCGGAGTCAGATTTGAAGCTGGTGAGAAAACCTTTTGCAGTTCCAGTAAAAGAAGTCGGTGACGACCTACAGGATGAACACTTTCACCTTAAAAATGATTCTACTAATAGAAATATGTTCGATGCCTAATCAATCTGTGAGTTTCGGGCAAAGATGTGCAGTTCTTACCCGCGTGTCGCAAAAGAATGCATCACAAAGCTGTTACCTTTCAGTACTACATATTTATGCAAATCTGGATTTTCCACTGTAATGTAAATGAAAAACTGGACTCGAAACCGATTAAAAATGAAAAGTGGTCTCCAATGTGCACTTTCTTCAACCCATCCAAGAATCGAGAAACTGGTTCATTATGTTCAGCAACAGGTCTCTCACTGAAATGTATTTTGGAATAAATTGTTGCTTTAGAACAATGTGTGTTTGGTTTATGACTAACTAGATACTAGCTACCATAATGTAGCCAACTTCAACGAGATAGTGCTAGTGGGCCACGTCGCTTTTACCCAAACGCATTATGGGCCATGGAAGAAAAAAGGTTGGGAAACACTGATTTAACCTAACTCTACGGAAAGAAAAAATGCCGCCACCCTTGCGATCATGCAAATCATAAATGTCGATGTTATAATTCATTGTTCAGACGCAGCTAAAATTTTTTCGCTCTCAGTCAAAAATATCCGCCTTGTACCGATCGCACACTCCTCGCTACGCCACCAAGCATACCATCATCAAAAAATTTAGACTCTCACGTAAAAGGCCTCATGAATAATTTAACCCTGGTTACATTTTTGCAAAGCCTTTGTTTAGCTATGTCAGTTCACTTGCATCAAAAATGTAACATCCAGTTTCTACGCAAGATTTGGTAATGTTATTTATTTGCCTTCTCCAACTAAACTTATCACATGCTTTGGTCAAAACTGTACGCATAACATTAAAAATGTTTTTTTGGCAAAAAGTTAATGAAACGTTTTGAGTCATTGCATTACAGTCGGTATGACTGCGTTTGCGTTAACGACTCATATGTGTAATGCAAGCTACATCGAACGTGCCCAGCTTGAAGGTCTGTGTGCAGCATGTTGACAAAGTCAGTCGTCATCGGTAGTTGAGCGACACGCCAAAAAAGTATCTGTTTATTTGGAAAATAGTATACAGGCAACTTCCCGCAGACATATAAGGTAAACCTAGCTGACTACTATGGTGTGACAATTGAGAGGTTTGAGATTTCAGAGAGTAACAGAAATACGCCTTCAAATTAGATATTAATGGTAATTTGGATTTAGATAGTCGTTTTACTTTAACTAGTAACTTAATTTGAAGTTTTTGATGGCTAATTGTGGCTGGTTGTGGACTATTTTTTGGCTTCTCGCTCTCTTTGTGATAGCATTGCCTATTGGATTGCTGTGCGCAATTTTGTGGGTCCTACTTTCTCCATTTACTGCCTGCATTACTGGGTGTGCCGCGTGTCTCAACTTCATTAAAAAAGGATTTGATCTTCCACAAAGTTTTGCTCACAAAATGGTCGCTGGAACATCACCGTGTTGAACAACACTAGCATAACTGATCGGATGTAGGCTAAACCTAATGTTATCACTAGTACATTCGTTTCAAAATCAGCTTCGTCTCTCAAAAAAGAAACGTGCGTTTAATTTGTTTGGCATAAATTGTTACTGTTATTTATACAACGCATTCATTATTGCTTTGAAATACAATTGTCAGTCTTAGTAGCTTATTTTAGAAAATAATTCGAATAAAAGGAAAGAATAATCGTTGGATAAAACAACTCAAATACGGTCTGGCTAATGTTAGGTGCAGGTACGTCAAAATCAGTTACAACACCTATGAGGTCACTTGGCATCCAGAACCCTTTAAACGATTGTTATTTCATCCCTTCAAATCACGTCTACGTGTATATCTTATATTTTATAAATTTTCTTGCATTTTGAAATGGCAAGATGGATAAATCATTAAATTTCAACCTGGAACTTTAGGTACAAAAGTTTCTAATCTTAAATTTATAGTTTTCAAAATTTTGGGCGCTTGAAACTCAGGTCGGCGATTTGGAGATGTTGAATCCAAAGTTGCCAAGTTCTGATTTAACATATAAAGTTGCATAGGTGGCCAAAGTTGAGTCAAACCCTTTGGCTGCCATGATTCCGACTTTTAACCTCACGATGACTCTGCTGTTTGTTTCCAGGCGCGGAAGTTTACGCCAAAATCTTTGTTGAGCTAATGGCTCTGCTTGAGGAAAAAATGGTCAGTGCCAGCGATATTGCTGACAAATTTTTTGCTCATAAACTGCAACATTCATCACTATGGTAGTTTTACGTAGACGCATGGTATTAGTATTGCATAGTAGCGCATGGCAAAAAGTGTAGGCGTAGCATTTTATCTTACCGTGGGATCGAGGGCAGAGGAGTTGAAGTCATTTTTCCCGAAACAAAGATGCAAGCCAAGATGAAGCTTAACACAGTGACTTTTTTACCTCTAAAATCCAATGATCTTTTTTTAGGCATTAATCTATAGCCTGCCTCTTTTTTCATTTTTTGTCCAATTAGTAATTTTCTGGAGGGGTTTCAGCCCCCTACTTTCAAGCCTATGGCCAGAGGCTAGTTTCAGCTTGTTATTCCATTAATTTAGCGTTTTATTATTTTTTTGCTCGGCTTTGTTGTTTTTGTTTAATACCTAACGATCCTATCTGATTTTTAACCAAGACAGATTTCGCTACTAACGTTCAAGAGCTATTCAGTATTTCTAATTAGGTCATGTCCATCAACGTCAGCGATGCCCAGAGATATACACAGTACTTAGAAATATCCATAATGGCAGCGATATTCGCAATGTCTGTGATATCAAGCGGTTTATTACAATGTTCACAATCTTCGCAATATTCCACAAAGTTTGCAATAATCATGCTATTCTGCTACACCCGTGACGTGTCACAATCTTTACAATGTTCTGCAATCACCGCGATGTTCATGTTGTCCAACGATGATCCCAGCGCAAAATTTAATTGAGCTACATATCTTTTTGTAAACTTTTAAACTATCAAAGAAAGAACGTCATGCCCTTAAAAGATTAAAGCTTTTGAATCGCGAGGTTAGTATAAAACCCATGGGTTTTGCACAAATGATTTTACTTTCTCGATAACGTTTGGTTGTCTACGCCCGTGTCTCGACCGTTTTTTTCGCAATATGACTTTGCATTTGTACCGTATTACCGCAAATAAAAAAGCGAATTGCTACTTTCAACCACGTGGTAGCCTGCTTTGCAGCTCATTGTCATGTTGCTCCTGTAGTAATCAGACCCTTTCCTCTGGAAGCACACAGGGCCCTAAAATCTAGAGCCCTCCCTAATTGCTACATCACTTAGAATTCATGTACTGGAATGACGCGTAAGTTTACACCATTCGTGGACGTTCATTGAGTATATTCGTGAATATTACAGCCACAACTGAATATCGTGATCATTGCGGGCATGATGTAGCCTACTATTTAGAAATAGTAGGCCAGTGTTTTATCAAATATGCAGGATAAGTTCTGTGCACAGGTACCAAAAATATATCCGTAACCCTATCACACATACTTTTCATTTTTCACTAGTTCGCTTGTTGTGTCCTTGGGCACGGCACTTAACGGGACGCCCCGCCTTTATGTGGAAGACAGGTGGCCCATAAACCTCGAAAAAGGCAACTCCCAAGCGAGTGCGGACTTCCCGTTCAAAGTATAGCGATACAATTTGCTTTCTCGTGAATGGAGGATAAATATGGCAAATAAAACAAAATAAAAACACTTTCTTTACAGGTCCGTTATCAGAATTATGTGCGTCAAGGGCAGATGAAGACATCATTTTATATCGGTGTACATGGCAAAATTTTAATTTTGAAAAAAGTAGCGTGACCAAAATATTTCAAGTTCTGCTCTTTGCGACACAAAGGCCTAGGTAAAACTTCTTTTTCCCAAATAAATTATCCAAAACGAGCAATACTACCATATTTGAGCAACATGCTACTCATAGCAGAAAAAGCTTATGTGAAACATAGCCCAACTCTCGATATTGTTTTTCTGTTCCTTGGATAAGCCTTCAGTCTCGGTAGTGATAAAAATTGAAGAAATCGTTTGATTGCGGATGCCCCTTCAACATGAAAGCGACAAAAAGAATCAGAATTGCTGTGCGAGCACCAAACTCTGCTGCACCAACTACCGGAAAGCGAGTGGTTGGAAATGCAACCAAAAAAGTGCAGACAAAAATTTCACCGACGCACTTGTGAGCTACAGCACTGAAAGCTGTTATAAATATAGATTTGTGACTGAACCTACGTTTTGACGTTAATGCTTTCATGTCAAACTTTCATCTCAGTAGGGGCAAGCGCATAAGCATTGCTGATGATGTGATGCTTTCGAATTCTAAAAAAATTGTCATTTCATGGCCACAAGCTCTCAATGATAAGCGACGTTGTGTTTTCTAGCAAAATAATGTCTTCAATTTTGCCAAGCATTATGGATCAATTGTGCCAAACTTCTAGGATACATTCCAACTTTTCATCGGACGCTGCCTACACACATTATGACCAGTGACCAGTGCAAGGTAGTAAACGCCAGGGTTCAATGGAGCGCCATCTTGTCTCCAATTCTAATTCAAGGCTTGTTGAATATTACTTCAACTTTTGCAAAACTTGCAAAATATTTGTTACTTACCGCAATTCAGTTAAGGAGCTGTTCACAAACTATACAACACATTTATATCCGGTTTTTAATCTCCCCTTCCCCGATGTGACGCATTAAGTTGTTTTTGTAAACTCCCTCCCCCTCATGTAATGCGTCACATAGAAAAAGTATTCAAGCAAACATTAATGATTCGGATTCTTCACAAAAACCTGATTAAATATTTAATAACTATTTTACAGCTTTTGGACTCTTTTTATCTTGGAATCTGGTGCGTCGGCATACTATGCTTGTTGCCAGCTCAAATTCTAAAGGGAGGGAAGTGAAATGTATCAAAAGCATTCAGAAGAATTTAACTGTCAATGCAGAGATGGTATTTTCGGAATTTAGTTGCCAAACAAGTAGCCTGCTATACATTTACTTTTTCACTGTGGTTTTTACCAGAGCACCAATTCTGTACAAAAATTTACAAAATTTACTGTACAAAAATTTACAAAGCTTTCCCGCTCTCTTTTGTCTCTGCCTATGATCGAGCAATGGACAAAAGTTATCCCGTAAATGTAGAATAAACCATGTTTTTAAGTTTGATCCGTTGTTCAGCTCCTACCAAAGTGTTCCTTGTGTAGGAGATTCGGTTCTCGCGGTAGAGGCTTCAAAGCCAATGAACCGAAACAACAAAACCAAAATAAAAATAATGCACAAAATGTGGCAGGGAGCTCACTATGAACTTCGGGTTTTGCTGAAGTTTTGTGGGCTGCGGTTCACAGTTTCAGTAGGCGTTGGTTGGCCATTAAACGTTGGAATCAGTTAGTTGAAGTGAGTTATAATTTAACGGTAAAACTTGCAGCCCAATCAGTTGGTGGTGAGATAAAGTAAAACAGCATCTACTATGTGGTGGTTGCCAGTTTGTGGAGTTATACCAAAATCGTTTGAAATGATACTGCATATGGTACACAGGTACAGTAGACTGAGCATCAGACTGTTAATTAAAAGCTTTGAGTTGACCGTTCAGAGCACTCTGTGACATGTGGCATTGCCTAGTCCAAGGGTTGGCAAACTTTTTGGTCGTAGGGTCACATTGACCATTCAAGAGTTGGCTGAGGGCTGCACTGACCATTTAAGAGTGGTCGAGGGCCATTTTTTAAGATCTTGCAATAGCTGTATACAATGCAAGAGCTTGCATTAGCTTAAAATCTTAGGATAACTTCTTGTAATGTCGTATTAGGAGGCTTAGATAATAATGGTGTCCAAAAAAAAAGTGATCACCCTCTATTTGAACAAAAAATGCGTCAATTAGAACTAAGAATTGCGTAGCCACTCTTTCAATAATGGCTTCTGTTGTTTTTGTCTTTTTGGTACGGCAAGTGTGGCTACCCCTATCATATTAAATTAGATACATGGAAGTTTGTACAAGTGCTGGTGGGCTGCACAAAATACTCTGGCAGGCCGCAGTTTGCCTACCCCTGGCCTAGTGTACCTAGCGTTTGTATTAGCTCACGTTTTGGATTCAAACTATGGCTTGAGCATATTGCTACAACATGTATGAGTGATTGGTGACTTTAAAGAGTGAGGTCATTTTGCAGTCTCCCAAGCTCCGGTAGTTATAAATACGCATAGAAAGCATAGTGCAGGCATAGTAGTCATAATACAGGCATAGTACTGGCATAGTGGGCATAGTGATGGTAACTAGAGCTTTTAATGTGAAATCTCATTGGACCCCCTGAATGCTTAAATCTAAACTCATAAAATTTTTTTTTAAAGGAAAGAGGTAAGACTTCTTTTTATTGGTGCAACTGGTTTTTGGTCGCACACCTCCCCTTCTATCTTTGTACTGGTACTATGCCTATTTATAGCCACCCCCAAGCTCTATGATTATCTTATGTTTAATGACTTAAATCAGTTTAAGTCATTCCTCATGTGTTCATAAGTTAAATCAGTTCTAATCACTTCATTTCAACTATCATTCAACAAAAATAAATGTAAAAGACCAGAATTGTACTCGTAATGGGTTGGTCTTTGTAAGCTACAATGTGGTAAGTTTTCCTGTTGATTAATAATGGCTGATTATCTAAATGCATGTGTGTAGGCATAAGTTAATGGGTATAGAACATTGCCAGTAAACTATATGTACTGTCTGGTATCGTTGTATTGTTGAAGTTGTTTAGTTGTGTTGTAGTGTAATGTGCTAATTTATTATTTTTCTAAATCGTGTTGGTAGTTGTGGCACTATCAACTGATCAATGGCAAGTAAAAAGCCTATTGTTTATGATGAATTGACCATACTTGTTGATGATTGCATTGCTCAATTTACTGAAAAATATTCTGATCAAGATTCCTGCCAATCTATCATTATCAACCTTGAAAAAATTCAGAAAAATCTTGTTTTTGTCAAGTTTTCAGCTGATGACATTAGGTACTGATTACAATCAGTATAATTCTATATGTTATATTGCCTAATGCTGTACAATCTATACCAAATATTCAAATTAGTTCCTAGGGCCTTAAAGTAGTTTTAGAGAAGTTGAAGATACCAAAGTGCACAATACTGCAAGATATTTTAAAGGGTAACTTATGTTATCAGAGAAACTTGTGCCCATTGAGGGACACTTCTAGGGATGGGCAAATCAGAATAATATACTATTTTAGAATATTCTAAAATAGAATAGTTAAACGGAATCCACAATCCGAATTCTTTTTTTGCAATTAGCACAATCAACATGAAAGCATTTATTACAAGTTTTGCAGCACCAAAAGCACAATCAGAGAATAATTTTATTGCAGTGCAATACATCTAAACTTTCTACATGTTTGCCTGTGTGTGCGAGTTAGTTTTTGAATCATTGAATGGTATTGATACTTGTACAAAAAGAAAATTTGTGATTGAGCAATGAGATAGAGCTTGTAAGCAAGATATAAATCAAATCCTATTATCCAGTTTGAATTGGCATTTTGGATTCTAATAGTTTGTAATTCAAATCCTTCAAATTCGGTATTCTGAATTGCCCATCCCTAGACATTCCATAAATTTTTATGCAACTGGAAATTTTCATTTAAATAGTTTGGTTCAAAACTGCAAATGCACTTTGAGAATTTAAACCATTTCTGAAGGACATTAATCAGTTAAATGGTTTTAAGAAAGTAGCCGAATTAGTAATAATGTATTTTATCATGTTTTGTATAGTAGTTCAAATACTGATCGTTGTAACTCACTATTTTGTTTATTGATCTTTTATCTACCATACATACTCATAGATTGGTTTTACCAGCAGACAGGTCGCACCCTTAGTTTTTGGCAAATAAAGTAGGAATTTGGTTTGCACCTAGAGATAGGTCGCACCCTTAGTTTTTGGCAAATAAAGTAGGAATTTGGTTTGCACCTAGAGATAGGTCGCACTAAACTCCGGGGAATGAAACTGTTAATGATGAAATCAAATATTATAAAATATTTACCATCATTTAAAAAATTTGCTAACATATGTTGAAGATTTGATTAGTGGTACAGAATTTGAAGATTACAGAAAGTAAAGTATTTATATTCTCAAAAGCCTTTCATCTGATACTTTTAAGAAAGTCTGTATAGAGTGAAAAAGATGAAGTGAGTCACTTATATAGAGATACAATTGATGAAAAAGAAAAAAACTTCCGCCGTGACTGGTAAAAAAAGCAACCAATAGAAGAAGCGGAAACTAATGTGCAATTTTTAAGCCATACATGAGTTCCTTTTGTTTACATAGATTTGCTACCAAACCTATGTAAACAAAAGGAATTTTATATTAAAAAAGCTACTCTTTAATACCTGTTGGGTAACTTTTTACCTCTTCCAAAAAGTAGTAAGCTGAGTAAAAACAGGTCAATTGTTTTTGGCTGGTGACTTCAAGAGAGGATCACCTTACACTTTGCATTCATTTTTCATTTCATGATTCAAATCAGTCCTCATTATTCATATTAACTTATTAATACTTTTTGTTAAATTTTATTATAGGAAGCATGTGCACGAGTATGATGTTACTCCTGGATTACATGCAAATGGATATCGAAGTGTTCTCTGTATTCTGGAAAATTTATTGAAAACTATTGCAAAAATGCTTCGAGCTGTTGATGCAGATTGCCACAAAATTTTTTTCCGAGCAAATGAATATTTAGACAAACTTGAACTCTGTTCAGACGTTTTGCATCAACTAAGAGCTTTGCTTTGTTATGCACAAATTTTAATCAGTGAGTGTGTGTTATCTACAAAGCATAAATCTTCATAAGCTTATTAAAAACTACACAATAATGAGCAACTGTATCTTTAACGTTATGACTTACAGAAAACATACTTGTATTTGTTGCAACATGCGAAGAAGTATTTTTTCCTTGCCTTTTACTCAATAATTGTTTTGGCATACTGATGATGTTATGCCAAAATGTGCTTATCTATTGTTGTTGTTCTTGCTGCTGTAGGTCTAACTTCTGATGGCCAATTATTTGTTGATGAAGAAAAGTCTGCTCTTTTCATGCATGATTGTGAAATAATGGCAAAGGCTTGTTTTTATGGCTCTTTACATGGTTTTCAGGTATATTTAAAGTGTTTGTATATTTTCAGAGAATTTAAGTTTGTATATTAATACGAAAATTATTTTCAGAGTGGATATTACCGGTTAGTGTCAGAAAATTTGCAACGTTTTATTGTATTTGCTGGTCATTATCTACCGTTTTGTAGATACGCATATCTTTAAATTTTAGCCCGACTTTTTGCTGTTTTAGATCACAGAAGCAGCAGTTTAAGAGTTCTGAATATACTTTACCATGGTCGCGTTTTTAATATATAATGATATTATTAATAGAACTTTCAGTTCTATCTCAATCTTAAATTTCTTTTAAAATTGAGGCGACGTATGATAATTGCTCGGATAATTAGGTCTGACTGCAACTTAATAAAACTTGGAAAAGTTTGGCTTCCACTAAAAACACCTTAAACCGCTTTGATAACAGAATAGTGTATTTACAGAAATAGTACTTCACGACTTCAAACTTCTTTGCTCAACGATCTCAAAATTAATCACTTTACCACACAATCAGGAAACCGCCAAAACTAAATCCACCAATAACTGTTCAATATTCTCCACGTCAACAAAATCCACAATAAATTATCACAAAAAGACAATAGCCCTTCTTTAATCCGTCAATCAATCTCTCTTTCTCCCCACTATACGCTTTCTGCTCTCTGACCTCAACTCTACTACTCTAAAAAAAATGTTGTCGCCTTATATATAAATCGACAAAAACAATCTAGAAAACGCTAGAACGAAATCACGTGAACAAAAGGAAAAAAAGCATTTCAAGTTATGTAATCGTTTATCGAAATTCTTTGAAGAAGCTAGAATCTCTAGATTAATCTGGAATTTTTACTATGTCGTAATAACGATTGTGACATAATAAAAAGCGTACACAGCAATCCACTTGCGAGGAAAAAAGGTCCTTTTTTCTTAATCAGTTATCGAAATTCTTCGAAGAAGCTAGAATCACTAGAACAATCTGGAATCGTATTATGTCATAAACGATTGTGACGTAATAGAAACGTACTTTGCGGCAATTCCAATTGCGAGGAAAAAAGATCTTTTTCTCAATCAGTAGCCGAACGAACAAATGACACAGCACTTTACACAAACATGAAAATATGCTTACAAGGCAAATTTCCTTATTCCTGACAATTACTAATACTTGCATCTGTTAACTCAACTGGTTTGAAGTTAGATGATCCGAATTGACTATTAATTTTTTTAGTACACTGGCAAAATGCAGCAAGTCATGCAATCTCTTTCTACTGTAATCGCACAGTACAACGATTTGCATACTCCAAATGATGCCTGGACTCTTGTAAAATCAGCTGTCAATTCAGGTAAGCTTGATTGTTGCTGCTCCTACATTTAACTGTTTAAGCAGCAGCTCGCCAAACAGCTATGAGCTAAATATGTAGAGATCCATTTTCAATAAAATGATGTTTGAGCATATTCTGAAGGAAGATTTCTGTCATTGGGCCAAAACGCGCTGTAAAGTTTTCAGAATGCAAATGCTAGTTAAATCAATCTTTATTGATGTTTTACAATTAAATGATGTATGAAATCTAACCGGTAGCAACCAGAACTTTTTACAGAGAGCACGTCGCTAATTTGCATTTTACACGCTTGTTCTATCCATCTGTAGACAATTGCAGTCAGTACATTGCGTTGTTTCCGACTTCAAATAATTTGAGGTAAAACCACTTGACGATGAAAGCTTGAAAAATTAGCTCTGAAGTAGCTTACTTTAAATATTGCTTGCTAATTTGTGTAAAGAAAACAGGGTTGAATTAACTCGGTTGCAGCCGCTGCTTTTGGCTAATTAGTAATTTGTAGGGAGCACGTGCTATCCTCGATCGGCAAGTTGTATTGAACTGTGGTTTCGAATTGGTGGAAACGACATTTTCTTTATTGTAGATTTGCACCCGAAGTAATAACAATTGGTTAAATGTTGGCGTGTTCATCAAGAATCTGGCTGAATTTATTCGGATATTGTTACTCAGTTACTGTGTCCGACGATAGAATTTTGATTCTATCTCAGTATCGATATTTTTAAATTGAGACAACGTAATGTATCGCTTGAACAATTTATCTTTCTGCAACGTTACCGAGATCTTTATAATTCAATGTCAAATATCTTTTCTACCTGCTGTAGATCCACAACACTTCGTGTTCGAAACAACAAGAAATATATTTACAATTCAGCTCAACTTTAACTGTACTACTAACTGCAGTATTTGCCAGTTCCACTTGGCCTTTACGGCCTCCAGCTACTTTCAACTTCACAAAATAAACAAACGCAGATACTCACTAATACTACCTATCTAGTTCTCTCGTCTCAAGATTTCGGTGATGTATGTGCTAAGTGAAGAGGATTCTAGATGTTTTAGAGCAGGGTTGCCAACCTTTTGTGAACCATGAACAATTTTTTTTTAATTTAAATGCGCTATACCAAATGTTACCTTTTTTCACTCTTTTAAACTTATGCTAATTTGGACATATACATCATCATTTGATAAATGTGTTAGTGTGGACAGATGTAGCAGTTGTGAAGTAAAAGATGTCACATAAATACAGGACAAACTTTACGTACTTTATTGAGACTTCGAAATTTGCTTTGATAATTTTAATTAGTTATCTCTGAAAGTACAGTACTAATAATGATTTATGAACACGAACAGCAGTTTTAAATAAAAGTGGTTTCATATACAGGTGAGATAAATATAAGTAGCTTTTCACATTTCGTTTGTATTTAAAGAATGTTCTAGATAATAGATAAATTATTATTGCGACTAATTAGATGCACTAGGAACAATACAAGCAACAAATATTATTATAATGTTTTAGATTAGAATTAATCTTGGTAAAAGTCGCTTTTAGCTAAAAGTCACTTAAATTTCTTTTTGTACTATTTTTAGAAATCAGTTGTATTTTTGACAAGCAGGCATACTTTTTCTTTTGTTATCTCTGGGGTATAGTGCACCGCTTGTAATCGCGCAATGCGCCATAGGTTGGCAAACCCTGTTTTGAGGGTTCCAGTGAAAACAAGAATGGGAATTACTACTACGTCTTTTGAACGAATTTGCGCAGTTTTTTTCGTTACGCCATCGTCATAAATGTTACAGTAAAAATGTAGTGAACAAGTTTGGGTACCGTATCTACAACATATCATTAAAATGTCAGTTTCTAAATGGGCTACAAATGATTATTTTCCGACAGCTTTTAACTTCAATTAAATCCTGCAGACCACTAGATTAGATACGCGTTAAATTTTCCGCATTGGGGCGAGGTGTAAGAAATCCGTACACATTCGATCGCATGTAGTGGCACTAAGCACGTGTTTCAAATAATAAAACAAAGCCTGTTTCTGATTACTACTACAGCTGATGCTAATCAACGTTGGCAAGTTAACGTTGCATATGCTATCGAATTTTGATGTAACCCTGTAGTTGCATCATAATGCAGTATCATTAAATTTGTTATTTATAGTTTTTTTAATTGAAAAAATCATGTCGCGCCAGATCAGCTGAGCTTGTTAATGAGAAAAATCGATTTCGCCTTTACACAGGCATTTTCAATTTCTACATAGAAAATGGAAAGAAAATACATAAATCGACTTACAGCAGATATAATGTATCAAAAAGGAAAGCAGTACTAACTATCCCACACTGGCTGAAAAATGAGATTTGGTCGGTCAAAACTGGCGAAAAATATTCCGTGAATCTAGTTATGACTACGTATACACCGGGAATAAACTTAGGGGGCTAACTAACTACGTGAAGGAAGAAAGCACTGCATTATATTGGTCCTCAACAAAAAATTTATCAGGCGATATTGCACTAAACTGTACAAAAGACATAACAGGAAAAAACTAAAAATTGTTGCGGACTCGAAGCTAGTTACTAAGTAATACGATGTAGCGGACCAAAAACGTGAATCAAGTGTTACGTCATAAACAAGAAAAAAATGACAAGAGAATACGACATAAATCGTTTAACAGGTGGCAAAATCATAATTTGTAGGTTTATAGTAGCTCCAATTTTATGAAGCTATTTATCTTTACATATATCTAACATACCAAACGGTGGTTCTTCAACGAATATAACAGAAAAACACTGTTACAAACTTTGGGCATGGTAACAAAAGATGCGCTTAAATTTATAATGTTGCAGGAGAGCGGTATTGTTGTTTTGGGTTGAAATATCAAATTTTTTCCACGTCTGTCTATGGTTGTTCCACCTAACTGATAATTTAGTTTTTGTCTGTCCAACGTAATGAGCATTACATTTTATGCAGTTAGTAACATAAATGCCGTAATTTTTACAATTTAACGATTGGTTAAGTTTAACAAGCCTATTGTTTTTTCACATTTAATGTGATTTACGCACCTTACCATACATTTATAGTTGTTTCAAAGGGCACAATTGCCACACGGAGCTGATGAGCCAATTTTCAAATTCTTTTGTTCTTTATGAGCTAAAGTTTTGAACGTTGTTAATGCACTTTCCAAACATGCAGGTCTTTTATATATAACATTTGCTTCTGCTTTTGTGAACTGTTCTTTATCAGTGAGTTTAAGAAATTGTGGAAGGCTTGTTGCCCATAGAATCTGGCTCTATTCTGTTTGTGTTTTTTCCTGATTAGTAGCTTTTTTGATACATTTAATAGTAATATCATTTCCAATTTTGAAAGAATTATGTTGACTTAATTGAGTTCCGTATTGTACAGCAGAGTTGTTCATCTCATAATGCAGTACCGGTATCAATATATGTGTTAATTATATCTTTAAAATGTGGTTTCGTATTGCGTTTATCAGCATAAGAATCGTCTCAAATAAAAAAGCTGGTTTTTGCTCAGCTGGGTTTCGTTTTCATACAGTAGTGTAGCCGGGTATATCACGAAAACGATTTTTTCAGAACCACTTATAATTGTTGATCGCTATTCTGCGTCTATTCAAACCGTTCATCTTTGCATTTATTTTAAAGCTTGATTTGATTTTAGGTCGATATGTTCTTTCTCCTGAGCTGAGAGGCGAAAAACTTGAAAAATTGTATAATAGTGGTGATGTGGAATTTATGAAGAAGTTTTGGTTTTTACCAGAGCAAGGAATTATTCAGGTATTTTTGTGCTGTAGTACACTGTTACCAAGACCGCATTCTAGTTGAAACAAGAGGCTGGTCAGTGATTGCTTGTCGCCTTACGAAATGTACATAATCTTAGAGAATTGCTAGTGATATCTGAGGATGGTTTGGATAACGATAATTACTCTTCCTTTTCTTCCGTGTGATAAAGGCTTGTTGTGAAAGGAAACATTCTACTATCACTTTGCAAACTCAATCAAGTAGGAACATGCTGATTGGATTGGGAGAAAGCGACAGTTTATTTCCAACATTTTTGAATATATACAGTGATCCCTCGCTATATCGCGCTTCACCTATCGCGGCTTCGCGGAATTTTTTACAGTGACAATGTTTCCTACCTTGTATTCATTGCTATGTAAAAAACATTGTTTTACAACACCGTTCTTTAAACTATTATAGTTATTTGTAAGAAAACGTTAATATTTCTATTTCTTAAACACATTTTGGGCCTGAAAAGAGGTTTTGTTTTTCGTTTCATTCTGCAGTACAGTATTGCATTGTAAAATAACAGTAAAAAATAAAGCTGATTACTTCGCGGATTTCACCTATCGCGGGTTATTTTTGGAACGTATCCCCCGTGATAAACGAGGGTTCACTGTAATGCAGACTGGTAGGCCCATCACCAACTAGGGGACTGCCATTAATGGGTCCCCTCTTGCATGCTGAGTGAAGACTTCCAGCATTCTAACCCGGTGAAGCTTAAACTTGGAGATTGTTCCATCTCACAAATCAAATCTCTGAAATCAATACGTGAGCCAAACTTTCTGTTAAGCTGATTGTAGCGATTCTTACAGGCATGATACTACAAGCCTTCAGTTTTTGTCGTTTTTTTCCTTTTTTCTTTGGGATGAAGCCACGGCGTGAAACAGGTATCTAGGTGCACATCGCAAACTCGAGAGATAAATATAACGGAAAGTGTCAATGTAATCAAAACCAATTCTGTCTTTTTCGCGTAGCTGAAAGATTAAGATGGGTATTCATTTTGTATCAGAAAGTGCCTAGTTTGGTTGGAACCGCTGTTCACGTCAACAGAGTTTTTCGGATCCCCGTTATTCCCATAACGATGCGGTCGTGCAAAGATCCAGCAAATATGATTCAAATTTCTGTTTCGTCCTCCAGCTCTAGCGAACAAATTATCCAAGCGAGGCTGATATCTTACGTGCTGCGAAACGGCCAGGTTTGTACTCCAAATCCAAAAGTTGGTATATTGTACAAAGTGTCCATAATTTTTTGAGATATTTTCATGTGGTTTGTTTTATAGTTATGGGAAATACTTCCAAGTTTTTGTAGATTATTGGTACACCTTTACGTATGCGCTACCAGTGGCACGAAGAATATCAAGCCAATATGTAACTACTTACCTTGTTTTTGCTGACATATCTACAGTAGCTGTAGAGGTTGCTTCAGTTGTGCTGTAAATCAATAATGTTTCGAACTTTGGTTCGGTAGACCATATCATTTACATAATCCCACAATAAAAAACCCAACGGTATAATGTCGGGGACACGAGGCGGCCAAGGGATGGGACCATCCCATCCAATCCACCAGTCTAAAAATGTTTTGTTCAAAAACTTGAGGACAGCGAGCTCCCTTTCGTTGTAGCACACTACCAGTCTCCATAAACTTTTTATGCGTTGATCGAGTGGTTGATCTCACGGGTGGCTCTTTTCCATATTTGCGTCTAAAGTTTCGCCGGGCTTGGATGTCTCACTTCGTCTCTACAAACCAGAAAACGCGCTGGGCTTTTTGCGGAATGCTCATTTTTCATAACTCTACTTTCGCTGCTAAATTCAAAAGATTTTTCTTAATTATTAGGCAGATTATAATGTCAAACCCGAATGATTCAAAGATGTACCTGTCGAAAAAAATATTACATGTGTCCCTTTGCTGTAAAACAAACCAAATGAGAATGTTTCAAAAAATAAAATTTTGTTGAATTTTTAAAATTGTAGTTATAATGCATGGACGTTTGGAGATGATCTCAATGCTGTTTATCTCGAATCACTATGAAAGAAAAACGTAGAACTAGAAAGACTGCAAAATCCATACGTGTTGTTGTTGTTACCAGACTCCTTCCAAGGGATGGGGTTATAAAGGAAGACAATGGAGCCCCAGAAGCCGGGCAACTCCCCAGGGCCTGGACCGGAGATTGTAGAGAGACAGAGAGTCACCAAAGAGTGGGCGACACAAAGAGTTCGTAGCTGGACAGTGCAGAATGAGATGAGAGGTGTCCTGGGACGAGTGCCCACAGGCGCTGCAGGAAGGATTCTCGAGTAATCCTAGTGAGATAAGAGCCTAACAGAAGGCTGTGTCCGTTGCTGGGAAGACGAGGGAAGACACCGCGAGTGTCACGAGAAACAAGTTCCTCTGTAAATAGCGAGGGAGCCTGTGTATCGAAGAATTTAGATGAGACAGTACTCCTTCAGTCAGAGAAAAGAGAAGAGCGGATATGACAGGCAGGAGGAGAAAGACTACAAGGGGATGAAAAGGCATGAGCAGTGCACCCAGCCTGGCCAACTCATCAGCCATGTTGCCGGGAAGAGATGAGCGTCCTGGACCCATTGAAGCCTGATAGTAAGAATGAGAGAAGACAGCTCCTGCCAGATGTGTCGGAGAGTTTGTGGTAAAAGGAAAGGCGAAGGAGAGGGCAGTGTGGCGAAGGCAGAGCGTTAGTCAGAGAAGTGATAGACTTGTTGGCACTGCCGAGGCCAGTGGAGAGCTTGCAGAATGGTGCAGGCTTTAGCGGAAAAATTTGAACAAACTGGGCCTGCCGAAAAGGAAAGTATGGCCTGAGCGCCGAAAAGTGAGCAGTTGGCAAGGACGCTAGAGCCTCTTTTGCCAAAAAGAAAAGGAACAAAGTTATCATTCCAGATCATCAGGTTGTGAGGAGGTTGAGAATCAAGGAGACGAGAGCCGCATCTTGGCGAAAAAAGGGGGGTCAGGAGCAGGAGGATGGAGAAGAAAGAGCTCCGCACTAAAAGAAGGTGGTTTCCGAGGAGCAGATGGAGGGCAAGCAAAGACAGCCTCCCTAGGAGAAGTAGGAGAAGGCATGAGCGCTTGAGTGGACGTAAAAGCTCTTTGGGAGGATTTCAAGAGTTTTGGTTTCTCAAGACTGGCCAAACATGAAATAGGAACGAGATTGGAAGACGAAGGGCCCGCTCGTAAGACGATAGGGCGAAACGAGTTAGAGTGACTCTTAAGGGAGGTAGAAACGCCTAAAAAAGAAAAGTGGGATAGGGGAGGACAAGAGGCGGCCGGTGATGGCGTGACTAGCCGCTTGGTGTAGGCGTTTCTACTCGGTAACGTTGGTAGCACTGAGAAAAGGAAACATCCGGTGAAGCATAAGTGAGAAGAGGCCGAAGAAAAGCTTTATGCAAAAAAGAGAGGAAATTTTCACAGGGGCTCCATGAGGAATCAAAGATACCGCGTAAGGCCTTTAAGACCACGGAAAAACTTGGCCTTCAGCGAAGATACATGTTTAGAAAAGGAAAGAATGCGATTGAAGGTGACATCAAGAATAGCTGGAGTAGGATTAAAGTGGAGGAGGGGAATTAAATAAGAAGAGATAGTGCTGGAGGTTAGCTTGGTGGGAATCCACCAAAAAGAAGACCTCACGTTTGCTCTGATTGAGAGGAAGACACCAGTATTCAGATTAGTGCTCCAGTCAAATCTGAGCTCTTTGCGTAGACGCCACAGCACCAGGGACGGAGGGCTAAGAGGACCAAAATCGCCACGTCGTCTGCATAAAGAGGACAGTTGATAGAAGAAGGTAAAGGTGCAAGAAGATAACTGACGTAAATAGAGAAAAGTACAGGGTCAAGAACGGATCCTTGCAGAACTCCTCGCCGGGCTCGAAAGGAGCGACTTTTGTTATTTTGAAAAACCACCCAAATTCGCCTGTCAGAAAGGAAAGATTAAGTCTAACGAGCAAAGCAAGGATGGAGGCCAGCCGAAATAAATTTGTGAAAAAGAGCGGGGAGCCGGATAGAGTCAAAAGCTTTTGAAAAGTCGATCGTAGACCCATACTTGTCGTTGCGGTTGGTGCAAGTCGTATGTTGGCCCTGAAAGGTGTTGGTATTGAGAAATGTTAATAAGACACCAAACGCAAGACTGACGTAGAGCAGCTTTGGATAAACTACGCTTTAAATGGCAAAAGCAGTTAATTTACTTTACGTTTTAAATATTTACCGGAGAAGCAATTTTTATTTGCTTAATTTGTTTATAGGTGTGCCTCCAATTTTAAGCCATTCATTTATGAGTTCAAATTATCTGTGTCCTCGGCTGTATTTGGTTGCCGAAAATGCACACGGGAAGTTGTGAATAGGCGGAAAAGCTGTCTTGGTAATAAGCTGAATCCGTAGTCGCCACTTATTTAAGGTCTTATAGAGCAGCATTATTCCTATAGCTGTGCACTGACTTACAAAGCTACCAACATGCCATTTATTTTATAAGAGGAAGTGGTTGATCTTATGTCATATTTTTGTCTATTATTATAGCTATGTGCATTAACGCGCCATGCCTGCCTACGAAAGATCGCCATATCAATTGTCGCTATGTTGTACGTATAACCGGCTTGCCTGTCGGCGGTAAACTTGAACTTTAGGCTCACAGGCTTGAAATTAATAAGTTGACCAATAAAAAGCGACACGGCCTGAAAGCGAACTCATAGCAGACGTGATATAGGCAGCAACCATCCAAACCTGTCTGTCAAAAGCCAACTTTCAAAGTAGTTATGGGTTAGTTGTTTCGATTTGGAAAAGATATCTTGCTTGGTTTTTAGCACTGTTGATAGAATGCTCTGGGTCGGCAGTACTGGCTGCCTGGAAACTGATTGAACAAGATGACATATATAAGGTTTTCCTATTACCCGAGGACGATACCAAACTTGCCGGCCATTTATTTTATATAATATGACAAAAGTTTGTCGGATCAGTGCTAAAGTGCAGTGCTTATTTTTTCAGGACGATCCCTCTTCACCTAGTGTTCCTGATGCGGGATTGGATAATTACAATGTCAGTTTTGCATTGGCCAAGTCTCTGCCAAAGTCGAAAAATTTGGTTTTGTTTTTGCACGGTGGTGGGTTTGTATCCCTTACTTCCAAGTCATACGAGGTGAATTTTTGCTTGGTAATATTGATGGGCTCAAGAATTTTGTGAAATTGCACACTGCTTTTTAAAAGATGACTTCCTATTCACCAGTTTTTACGTACCAGCCGTCTTGATGTAATGGCAATTGTTACGGATTTCTGTTCGAAAGGTTGTAGTCGAAGAGTCGAAGCACCATTAAAGCAACGTTGATATTTGCAGCGGGCGGTATTCGAAATTACACTGCTTTGTTGCACCGGTAAGAAAGTGTAAAAGCGAGTGGATAGTGGCAGATACTCTGAACCATCTCGCCTAACCCCTGCGAAAGGGTGACATCTCAGACTTTTAATGAGTAAATTAGAAGGGTTTACTACTTGAATGGTTTGAAGTCGCTCAGTTGCATGCTTTTTTTGCCATAGGTAATTCTCCGAGATTGGTCTAAAGAGTTGGATTGTCCAATTTTTTGCGTGGATTACAGTTTAGCTCCGGAAGATCCGTTTCCGCGAGCTTTCGAGGAATGCTTTTACGCGTATGCATGGGCGCTTGACAACGCTCATTTACTAGGTAGGCAAATGATGTGTTAAAGCAGTATGTTGAATCAGGCATATTTTGACAAAGCAAATTAATGCTTTATGACTAATAACCTTAGTCAATTGCAGCGCCACGTCAAACGGTTTGCGATCAAGAGAATTCTAACGTACATTGACACTTGCGTAGCTCAAGGTCCATTATCGGGCAGTGAACATTGGCTCATATGATTGCGAGCTGCGTGGCTGATTAAGTTAAAGCGCCATGTTTCGGCAACAATTTTCGAATGGTTATGCCTTTAAATCACACGACCACTGCGTTTGAGTACTCTTTGGGAGGCACTTAACGATAATTTCCTTTGCTTGGTTGATTTTAATAAGCAGGAAATTTATTGAAAGTGATACGTAACGTCTGTTGTTGTTTTCCGCTAAGCGCTTTTGTTGCTGTCCTCAGATACATAATGTGATGTCAAATAGTTCTTATATTGTCCGTGTAGTTTGTGTGCTGTTGCGTCCTGGACAAGTATACTTGTCAAGCTCATCTTGGTTGCAATGTTGGGTCTAAACACCCAGCGGTTTTACATTGAACCATAAGATTCTTCCTGTGACTAGCACATTCAAATAACTAGCACAAGATGCTGTGACTTTATATGCCGGTAATCAAACTGTCATTTACCTGTGCTGTGCTGAGTGTGAAGCAACTCACCCAAGCCTGTCGTAAGACGTGATGTCTAATCGCTTTTCACGATTTATGCCACCCCCCTTGTTGGTGATGGTATTATCAGTCAGCATATATGATTGGTTCGAAATAACCGCAATGCTCTTACTTTACTAGCATCCGCCTGTTTCTCGATTAGATTGTCTGGATGTGTTGTTTTACGCCGTACCTTAATCATGTGGAAAGAGGTAAGTTGGTGGTAATCCCGTGGCATTCACTGTTGTTTTTTACTAATGTTTACGTCGCAGGCACCACTGCTGAAAAGATAATATTTGTTGGCGATTCGGCCGGTGGCAATTTAATCCTCTCTGTCGCCCTACAGTGTGGCCATGAAGGCGTGCGAATGCCAGATTCAATCCTTGCCATCTATCCAGCCTGTGTTGTTCAACCATGTGTGTCCCCTGCCCGGTTGATGTCGGTAAGTAAGGCAGCTAATTTACGCTCATATGCTTTTTTTGTGGGCAGAATTGGATTTAAATAAAGTGGTTGAATTTTATTGGTTGTAGTCATAGAAAACCTTTACAGTTTAATTTAAAAAAAAACTTGGGGTTACCAGTAATAGTGGCGCAATACTAAAAGGCAACGTAGTTAAGAGAGATCGCAATGGAGGTAACTGTTTGATTTAAATGTTGATGGGTAATTACAAAAGACACGCAATGGTTTTTCAATTGTAGATGTACTTTTTGTAAAACTGTATCTACTCTTTTGTATCTCCCTCCACTTCCCTACTGCTTTATTGCACGTTAATTTTAGATAAAAATAGCTTGATAGGTAAAGTAAGTGGAAGGTGTGTCAAAATGCTGGAAGCAATAGAACCAAAGCTATTTTAAAGCTATTCATTTTATACCCTTTGTGCTGAACCACCTTTACGATCTCTTGTTTTTTGTGGCTCTGTGATATTTGGCCATACCCTACACCGAATAAGAATGTGATAGTAACAACATCACTTGTTTTGAGACCGACTTCACAATTGTCAATATCCCTTCCTTGTAGTCAATATCCCTATCACAAATGCTGTCACCAAGAAGGGGCAATGGCGTAAAGTGTTTTTAAGATGTTCTTAAGGGCGTAGCGAGGCAGAAACAACGTGGAGATGAAACCCGCATCTTCACGATTGCGAACCAGGGCGTTACAGCTCTGAGAAACTGACTCATCATTGATCTACTTTTAGGTTATGGATCCTATTCTTCCCCTTGGCATCATGTCTGGTTGCTTGAGCGCCTACGTTGGCGTTAAAGAGAGCTGGGTTAAAAGGGAAAATAAAAACACTCACAACGAGCCGGACCCGGTGTTGCCGTCCCTACAACCCTTGCGAATAAAATACCTTTCCAATCTCAAAAAGGATTTAGAAGATAGTCTTAAGAGAATACAGCTGTCTAGTTCATGGCCACGGGTAGAACCTACTTGGTGGGACGAACAGTTCCATGTGCAGATAGATGAAGAAAGTAACGGCACCGTTAGAAGACGATCCATTACTGAAGTACACTCTTACCACGCCTCTGACGCCGCTGTATTGGACTCGCAGTTTGGCGCACTTCACACTTCTACGCCATGTACGGACTTCCAGATAAAGCTACCTCATAACTTTAAGCCGTTAAAAAGCAAATTCTGTGGCGATAGTTTTAGAATGCGTTTACCGCCGGTCGCAAAGAACGCTTTTATGTCTCCAGCTCTAGCAAAAGATGACTTGATGAAGAATCTTCCACACGTGGACATTGTGGTGAGTATTTTCGATTCGCGTTGCCTCGACAGCCCCGCTACTATGTTGTAAACGTCAAAGCGCATAGTTGTGGGTTTAAGATCGGCGTAAACGTCATTGGTGTTAGTAGAGGTATCCGAATTAAAAGACTTGCTCGTAAATCGAAGTCTGACGCAAAGCAGGTAGTTGATCGTATATATACACCCCGCGTCAACTATTTTTTTGCTTCTGCAACAGCAAGCGTGATGCAGAGAAACACAGTCAACAACATGCTGCTACTCTCCGTTTTTTGTTCGCGAAAGGCATGGCTAGAAACGATAAATCAGAGCTAAGCCGTAAAACCAATCAGGATCAGGCTAAAGGGAAACCGGCAGTCTGACTTAAACCAATCGTGAAGTTAAATGACAGATTGGTAGTCTCACTATAAACAAGGTGGACTGCAATTCATGGGTGTTTGAAAAGTCGTCTCTTACAATATGCAGGAAGATCAGTTTTACCATTCTGAACTGGTGACGCTTTGGCAACTCATTTTTTTGTCATCTTGTGATTTGGGGCAAAGAAACGACTAAAAAAGCATCACCCAACCTTGTTTCTTCATGGGGTGGTGACGCGTCGTGAAACATTTATGTATATTTACTCCCTAAAGCCTATTAAGATGAGATTGGAAAATGGCGACTGCCATATATACGAATTCCAGACCTGTAGCCCTACCAATTACCACCAACCAGGCGGTAGCAATCTTTGGGAGCCAAAAGTGCATTTTTACAGCATGCTGTGCCATCAAAGTTGCTATAAAAATCCGATCAATCACGGTTAAACGCCAACTTTAATGCTTGTTTATTGCCGTTTTTTGTATATCTAATGAAAACTGTAATTTTAGGTATGTGAGTTCGATCCTCTGCTAGACGATGCCGTTACTTTAGCAAAGCGTCTTGAATCTTTGCACAAATCTTATGACCTGCACATGGTTAAAGGACTGCCGCATGCCTTTCTTAATTTTCAGTTTGGAAAAGAAGCTGTAGATGCCGCTGCTACGTGTTGTAACTTAATAAAACAGGCACTAACTTTTCAGTTAACTGCTTTGTGACCAGTGGTGGATTTAGGAATTTATGGGCCTGAGGCAAGATTTCACAAGGAGCTTCCTAAGTGCCCAAGGTTTACCATCCAGCTACTCCTATTGGACTGTAATGCGTGAGGCGAAAACCCCGGTTTTATGAATGCAAAATTTTGGATCTCTACTCTTCACCTGCACGCTAGATAAAGCACACGAGACAATTTTGTCTCAAAAAGCGTAAATGAAAGAATAAGTCTGTGTAGCAGTAAATTTCAAACACATACACTGATGCTATCAAGCCTACTTGTACAACTTAAAAGAAATGAGGTTTAAAAAGCCTGGATCAATATACCAACGTGAGTTACATTCTGAGAATAATGAACTCGAGACTAAATAAGATGACTTGCATTAGACTCAAACTAATGACCAAACTGAAATCTGCATTCTGACCAAAGCACTTGTGTTGTATAATTAAAGTTTTGTTGAAGTTTTATGTCAATATGTATAACCATGAAAGGGGGGGGGGGCATAAAGGAAGAGCCTGAGACAAGTGCCTCACTTGCCAGACCGTAAATCCACGACTGCTTGTGACCTCCTTACACCCGACTAGTATTTCTTATCTACATCTATCTCACAGTGCATTTGCTAGTTTTCACTGCTATTTTGGCACTCAAGATTACTGCAGAACCACCCTTTTCGCCCCTCTTATTCCATCCAAGTAGCTTTTACTGCTGAAAAGATTTGAAAAATTGAAAAGTCATTAACACGACCCGATTTGTGTCATTTATTTTTTATTTACAGTATTTTTTATCTTCAGCCTCGGAGGACATCTACAGAGGCGCTAAGCGCACCGTAGTTATCCAGACCTGCTTGGGAGAATCCGCCAAAGAGGAAACTATCATCGTAAAGTGTCTTTTCACAAGAACGTAACAACAGAGTGGTGAGGTTAAACGCATGACGATTCCATCACTATCGTCAAAAAATGGAGCTGTAAATCACTTGGCTGCGCTGCCGCTAGTTCAGTTACAGTCAACCGCTTTATCATGTTCCTTTGTACTTTTACAACGCTTGTTATTTTTATTCACTTTTACACCATGTCAGTAGATATTGCAAGTCAGGTATTCAAAATCTTTTTTGACCCCAGTTTCACTTACGCATTAAAATTTTGTTTCGTTAAACGTACGCTTGTATGGTTCAGCTTACGATTGTAATGTGGCAAGTGAATACTATTCTTTGCAATAATTTCAGTTTTGTATGTTTCTATTCTTAAACTATTCGCAATATCACACAAGTTTACGATGTATTTCAATTTTTTTCCTGTGGGATGCAATGTGTCTGCATGCAATTGTTGTGCTAACAAATGGCGTGGTTAAAAGTTTTCCTAAGTTAACCCGTTGGTAATTAACCAAGAAGATATTGTGTTAACTGTGGCTCTATAGTTTTTATTGTTTCAATGTTCATATTGTTGCTGTGATGATTGCTTAAGCTCATCAGTGTTTAAACTATGTTGAGTCAAGGCACCTAGGTTTACTCTGGGATGTACTGCTCCATGCCGTGTCCTGATTGACTGTTTAGTGTTTAATGGCGACTTTAAAAATGGAAGACAATTGCGTTGTCAATGTGATCTATAAGTTTTTAATAAATTGTATCTACAATTTACATGTTCTTGGCCTGTGTAGTGGGTAACACCTGAAACAAGTCACAACAGTTAATATAATTGTCGTGATAACGAAGACGGCAGGCGTTGTGTTAATTTTATGCGTGAAGAAAAATTTTGAGGACACATGCGAGCAGTTAGTGGCGCTTCTGTTGGGAAGTACTGCTTTAGCTATTTTAATGCGCAAGAAGTCTGTTTTTATACTGATTATGCGATTGTCGTGTTATAGTGCTCAAAGGTATTTGAAAGATTTCACTCCAGATTTTACACGAAGTTACAACAAAAGATACTGATCAAATACAGGCACTTGCTTTAGTACAACCTTGTACAATTTCAGCTCGCCTATTATCGTATTTGATTTAAATTAGGTGATGTTGTTTTTTTACTCCTCTTCTTGAGGCGAAAGCGTGGCGTGAAACTACATCCCGATTCGCAACGAAAATCCAATCAAGATCATGATCACAGTTTTGAACGTTTTCAACTTATGACATACTTTTTTAATCGATCTAACAAACTTAGTTTTTTATTTGAAATGTTCGCATTTTAATTTGCGTGGTTGCTCAGATGAGGGCCATTTGATGTGCCGAAAAGTTTCGATTTCATGATGAAAGGCTCAACGTGAATTGTAGAGATTCTGTTATATTAAGTTAATTTTATGTTCTAAAATTTCCAATTGTAACAATTGTTTCATGCTTGATACCATCGAAGAGCTATTTACAAACGGTAATAGATTTGAGTTTCATTACTTAACTGATGCTTGGTATTTTTTATCGTATATCGGTTGTTTATTGTAAAATTCTTCAACTTCTGGTTTTGCCTGTTGTCTTTTGAATTCTTTTGTTTGCAGCAAAGCATTGAAAGCTCCTGAAAGAAGAATAAACTGATGCACTTCATCGTACGTGCCACTATTGTGCATTTTTAATATGTTCATTGCCTTTCGTTACAGGTTGCGTTACAGTAAAGTAGGGTAGAATGTTTAAAAAACATGCTGCTGGCTTTAATTTAAGCTTCAGCCATGTCCAGTGGGCTTTTGTATAACAAGTTAAATGAACTTCTGGACAATGGAATCGAGTTTTTTCAAGAGGCAAGTCATGGGTCATCGGAATTGATTTTAAAAAGTCTGAAGAAAATCCGAGAAAATCTCAATCTCTTAAAACCGATTGCTAAAGATATTATTGAGTAAGTATGAATTTTTAATTCTATTTTAACAGCTACGGGCGAACCTTTCACCACTGTATTACTTCGGGCATCAATTTGCGTTGCTGCAGTCGGCACTGGAGCGAACCAATCGTGGTAAAAACTTTCTCAGCCTACGACGCTTTTGTTGGGCGCGATCGCTTGGTACTAACATCGTAAGGTTGTGAGAGAAAAACTAGATTAGACTGCATTGTTATTTTCCTTGAAAACAGCCAGTAACTTCTGAACAGTTGTGAGCGCGTAATGAGAGTTGTCGAAAACGAAAATCCAACCCGTTCTTCACCGGGTTAGCGCAGTAAAGCTGCTTACTCAGCACGCCGTGAGAGACTGGTTTTGTGCATCCACCTGCTGCACTCCGTCTTGCTGATAGGGCATTCTTGTCTGATCCTACATAGGCTTCCGCTTTCCCCCAATCTTAATTAAGTTGACGGTGTGGACTGTAATGTAGTCTTATCATGCCTAGCCTTCATCCCGAGGAAGAGGAGGGGTAAACCCACAACTCACCACATACCACGAGTTCCGAAACTTACTCAACAAAGCTAGGAAATCGTTTTTACGTGGCATGTGTTCACATTAATAAACTGCTGTCTGCTTTTGTATTTACTATTCGAAAAGACTCCATCCAAAATATGTTTCAATTTTTACCAGAGACGTTATGATAATTACAGGCTGATGAAGAATAATCCATGGAGAACCGATATCTTAAATCGATTTGCGCAGCTAGCCAGAGTTCCTCGGTTGCCGAGTAGTTTAGGCAGTGTTTCCGATTAGGACCTTTCGTTACCAAAAGCCTGGGTTCACACCCCTGGGTAGCTGATGTGTATCCTGGGATCGAATCTCATCCGAAGTCAGTTTTTACTGATGCTTCCTAATGGTGGTGATGTATCAACTGGTTTTCCGTAAGGCTAAAGTCTAAATCGAGGGTTAGATCTCTCTTCTGGATGAATTACGCTTCCATCAATCCATAAATAATATAATTTTTATGATTGCGTACTGAGATCCTCTGCTATTGCGTGATGGTCCGGCTGGCTGATCTGTCGAATCGTCACTTAAGAATTTTACACTTTTCAAAAAAAGTCTGTATGTTAAGTTATCAGGAGGTGTTGCTCCCTCAACCCCCCCTGATTAAAAAATTTTTCAAAAAAACATGTGCATTTATTTCACTTAGCACAACCGTTATTTTTTCTGTTAGGAAACACGCAGGCCGATACGACGTGTCGCCGGGCCTACAAGCGAATGGCTACCGCAGCTTACTGCGTCTTGTCGAATGCTTGTTGGTCGGAATTATTCAGATTTTGCAATGCATTGAATCAGACCGCACCAGAACGTTTTTCAGAGCAAACGAGCATTTGGATAAGTTGGAAATGTACTCCGACATCTTGCACCAGCTTCGAGCTCTGCTGTATTACGCACAGTTTCTAATCGGTGTGTGTTGGTGATATACGAATTTATAAAAATTGTTTTGCTATAGCTGCTGTGTTGTATCCTCAGCAAAAATTTTTGATGTAAATCTCGATTGGACAGTACCGATAGTTTTCATAGATTCTGTGCTTGGCCCCCACACGAAGAAAATAGTAAACAGCCAAAACCCCAAAGTTCTCTTGCTAGTCTTTGGAAAAGGCACTTAACGGGATTCTGCACCTTTTCGTTGTGGACTGGTGGTAGGGCCTAGCAGTTTATCAGTCTTGGTAGCTCGGTTCGACTAAAGACCACTGAGCATGTGTTTATACGCATGCATGAATGGACGGAAGTATCATTTAATTTCGAAAGAGCAAAAGCAAATATGTTCACAGCACTTGTGGTTGGATGTCTGAATATATTCATGATTAATAAAATAGTCGTGAATGCAAGTTGCAGACTGGTAACCCTATCGTCAGCGAGACGGGCTGCCATTGGTGAGCAGCCAAAAGTCGTCTCTGACGACATCTTGGGCCAACAGCCTTAGTGTTGTAACCCGGTGAAAACTGAAATTAAAGCGATATCGGCAATGCCGTTGAGTGGTTAGACCGCCGGTTATTGTAGCAATGGTCGTGTGTTTAAACCTCACGATGGAGGCGTTGTTGTGTGTTGGCAAAAACATATTAACGCAATTTTTACTGCCTTGTTACAGCGCTTGTGGTAGAAACGTACTGTGGCAACAACACTACCAACTCCGAAGCAGGTCTCAACATAAAACGAGAGATTTTTTGTGCCCAACAGATAAAATTTATTACTCGACAACTCGGTAAAGGTTTAACGTGTTACAGAACTGACACCAAATGGTGAATTATTTGTTAATGAGGAACAGTCAGCTGCGTTAATGCATGACTGCGAGATAATGGCGAAAGCTTGTTTCTACGGCTCCTTGCATGGATTTCAGGTACACGTAACTGCTCATTGCTGGATTCTTACGCCTTAGGATGGTGTGTTGTAAAAAATATTCATGCTTCACCGGGTGTGAATGGTAAAGCTGCCTGCACAGCGTGAGATGAGACGGGGCTTGTGTCAAAGACTAAAGGAATTTATGCATCTGCGTTGTGCTCAACAATAAGAATAATGTGAAGAAGAAAGTGAAACTGCAAAATTTACTTAGTTTTGATTCAGTATTGCCAAAGATTTTCGTCTTACTACTATTCAGGAGGAGCTGTCATAAAGAAAATAACAGAAGGAAACGGCTCGTTTATAGCAGAAAGAAAGCTGCAATTGAGTGAGAGATATTCTGCTCTGATAGGTCATTTTTTGCCAGCGATAGTCCACTTTTGTCATTTTCTTTCTGGCGATTTGTCCTGAATAGTACTTAGGCGGAAAGCTTCGGAAATGTACGACTTTATTCATGAAAGCATCTCAGAAGTGCGATGGTGGATGGATGATAAATCGTCATGCATTGTCATAAACTATATTTCTTTTCATTTAGTATTGCGATGGTCTGCAGCCGGTTGTGCACACACTCTCAACGTTTGTAGCCCAATATAATGAAGTTCACAAGCGACGCTCTGACATTTGGACGTGGTTTAGATCAGCAATTCACTCAAGTAAATGGACTTGTGTTAGACGTAGCGCTTCAGTAAACTGGGTTCGATTTTCAGCTGCTGCATTTGATCCTAGTAAGAAGCTAAGTTTTTGGCACGGAAATATCTGTAGCTTGAACATGAATTATGCTGAAAAGCAACACATTACTTAATCCCGTCGATAGTTATGTATTGTGATACGGCGATGTCAATCACTTATTAACGGTGGTGGCTTCAGTAGTAGCTTTATGGCTCAGCTGTCAATTTACACTTTTTTCAAGGTCGTTACGTAATATCTCCCGAGCTGCGAGGTGAGAAATTGGAGCAGGTTTATAACGGTGGAGATGTTGAATTCTTTAAGAACTTTTGGTCGCTGCACGAACATGTAGTTGCGCAGGTGAGACTGTTGCGAGATTATTTTGTTGCATATAGAAAAGAACATAAAACGTTCCTCATTGTTTTACTGTGCAAGAACACCACGTTCGGTTGAAATTTAAAAGTTTCATTACAGTGCTTGTAAAAAGGCGGTTGTTTGCACTGTATGTGGCGTTATGGCTAAGTTTTTGAGTAACGATTGTGAAATGAGCCTGAAAACTTTGTGGTGGTGGGTATCATTTTTGGCACATTTCTTCGACTTCGCACAAACGTTTAGCTTGAGGAAAAAATGGTATTACTTCGTCTTGATCGACAGCGACGAACTTACCTGAGACATATAAAAAATGAACTCGAACGCCATGGAAGCCGTTGACACCGATTAGAACGATTGCACTTCCCACTATGTGCACGATGCAAATTTACATTTATTTTGTGTAGACTTTTCCAAATTTAGTTGGGACGTCTGTGCAAGTAAACCGAGTGTTTCAAATACCTTCGGTTTTTTTTACATTGCCATCTTATCAAAATCCTTCAGAAAATATTAAAATTCAAGCGATACAGACGCAAGACGATAAAGTTGCGTATGTGCAAGCCAGACTACTGTCAACATTACTGAGAGAAGGTCAGGTGAGCTACATAGTTATACCTAGAACAGCTTGTGTTACGATCTCTCGTATCCACTCTTGTCTTTTCTCGGACTGGAGGCGTACTGTCTCTTCAAAGTATTTTGACACACAGGTTCCCTCAATTTCCACTGAGGAACTTGTGCTCCCTCGTCATGCTTGCTGTGTCCTCTCTCGTCTTCGCTGCAATGGACACAGCCTTCTTTTAGGTTCTTATCTCTCTAGGATTGGCAGAATCGAGAATCTTTTCTACAGCGCCTGCGAATACTCGTCCCAGGACACCTCTCATCTCATTCTGCACTGTCCAGCTACTCTGCGCCGCTCACTCTTTGGCGACTCTCTGTTTCTTTACGACCTCTTGTCCAGACCATTGAGAGTTGCCCGGCTTCTGGGGCTCCATGGTCTTCCGCCATGCCCCCATCCCTCGGAAGGGGTCGGGTAACCAACAACAACCTGCTTCGTAATTACCAAGCACTGCAAGCGAAGTGTATTTCTACCACCAGCAATCAAGTTGGATAGAAATGTCAAAAAGTGTCTAAGCATTGATCCGCGCGAGTTTTGAGCTCGCAACCTCACGTTGGCGAGCGAGCGTCATTTCACATCGAGCTCCTAATCTGGATGATGTGCTCGCCGACGTTCTGAACGGTGATTACCACTTTCACCAGTGCATTCCATTTCTCCGCATATCAAAAACCGAGTAAAGCCGACTTGCTAATAAAAAGAGGATACCGTGCAGTGCTAGTGGCATGCGTTTTTTTTTTAACAACCAACACAGTCTAGTAAATCTTCCATATAACAAAATAAATGGCACAAAGCATGAAATGCCATTAAAAACTGTGGTACTGTATTTGACAGTAGATGCATCTCGAATGCAAGTCTTGTTCAATTACGAGCGGTCAATGCATAGGGACAGGCACTATGACACACTAAACCAGCTCAACTTGAACTGAAAATTAGGTTGTAACATGTAGCTTGTATGTGCATTTGTCTTATGTGCAGTTTGCAAAAATTCGGTTTTTCTAGAACGACCCCGATTCTCCCAGTAATCCAGATTGGGGCTTTGATGCGGCTAAAGTGGGATTTCGTAGTCCAGAAGTTCATCCCAAATCCAAATATCTCGTCTTCTTTTGCCATGGCGGAGGATTTATTGCCCTTACTTCGAAATCCTACGAGGTGAGTTGCAATATCATGTCACGTAGTTATAAGTAATCGAAACAAATGTCATTTTTTGTGATATCGTTTTATGTTGACGTAATGTCCGATTGTTCGTCGTTTAACTGTTTCTCTAAAACTCTGTTTCCACTTCAACACTCTTTTAAGTTTACGCCGTGGGCTTAGCATTTGTTAAAAATACGCTTGTGACTAAGCGAGTGGAATAGCTATGCAGTATGTACTGCAGTTAAAAAAGTCAGATAATACTTTTGCACAGACAATAAATATGGCTAACAGGTAAGAGATTTTTTTCAGTAATTGTTGTTTGCTTTGTAGTTTGACTATTTTAAATTGGCCTGGAGAGGTAGTGCATTTTTCTATTGTCTTATGTATTTGAAATCAATATCCCAATTCTAACGCCTCGTTTTCCGCTGAGTAGCTTGGTTTGGCGGTACAGATGCTAATTTTTTGTGCAGCTTATACTTCGAGATTGGTGTAAGGAGTTAGACTGTCCAGTTTTTTGTGTGGATTATAGCTTAGCTCCTGAAAATCCTTTTCCGCTAGCTTTCGAAGAATCCTTTTACGCGTATGCATGGGCGCTTGACAATGCTCATTTACTGGGTAAGTTAAAAAAAAAAGTCAATTTTGCATCCTTTGTTCCCCGTTTTCGCAAGCTTTGACGAGCTGATTCAGTGTATGCCCACCACTCCTTACTCTCTTTCAAACAACGCAGCACTAAAATTCCGAATGCCCTATCCGACGAATATCAATATTGGTTTGACGAAGTTTCGAACTCCCGTCCTTTTGTTCTGTTCTGGATATGTGCTTTGTAAAAAAATGTAAGTCACCTATATTTTATTCACGAGAAATTCTCTACGGTCATAGATGAGACAACATCGTGTTGTGGCGCGCTGCGGGGTTAGCACCGCATACGCAGTGCTTATCTGCCGCAAGCACTGCTGCCAACCAGGGTAATTGTCAAATAACGTTAGAATTAAAAAAATTCTTAGCATTGAATTCATCACTTTGAATTATCATTGTTGCAATGCGGAATATTTATGATTTTTATGAAGTTGTACGGTTTCAATTTATGTATTACTATTAATACTTGGTAAGTGGGAAAGGCTATAACTATTTGTTGTTTACATACACCTCTTCTTCCTTGGCTTGAAGGCACTGCGTGAAACGGATTTCCGGTGTAAACCGCAATCCTAATTAAAATCAGGTTAGGGAAAATGTTGCAGTCCATTTCGAACTATGTCATGTATACAAATTACAGCCTGGCAGATTGCCATTGGCGGGTACCTAAAAGTTGCCTATTGCAACATGTTGAGTGGGCAGCTCGATAAGATTTGTGGAATTTGTTCTAAACAGGCTGTAGATGGTCAAGCGCACCGCCATTTGAGCCATAGGTTATCAATTTGTTCTGCATAAACGTTTAAGCATTAAAAGTGGACGTAAATTCTAATTTGCGCAATGCTTTGTTTGAATTTTGCCGAAACATGAACTGAATCTGAACACCCTGTTAACGCAGGCAAAAGCGGTTTAAAAACGTGGATTTCTCTCTTGTGCAACTTCGTTCATAAACACTGTTGAAATGTTGTTCTACAGAACCTCCTAGGATAACTCTGGTTGAGACTGTTTTGCTATGTTATGGCTGGATTTGAGTGCAACTCAGGCTTGATTACTTGATGAAAGTCATACATTTTGGGTTTGTTGGCAACGTGGTGTGTGTGTGTGATTACCCCTCCTCTTCCTTGGGACGGAGGTACGGCATGAACGGTAATTTAGGTTCATGCCGTCAACCTAATTGATATTAGGCTAGGGGAAAGATGGCAGCCCATTTCGATCCAGTCTTGAGTGACTGGTAGTCCCACCACCAACAAGGCGGACTGCCACTGGTGGGTACCCAAGAGTCGTCTGACATGCTGGGTTGGCAACTTCACAATTATAATCCGGTGAAGTACGGGAGGGCCACCTGTCTGCCACATAAAGGTGGAGGCATCCCGTTAAGTGCCTTGCCCAAGGACACAACAAGCAAGCTTGCCGGCATGTTCTCCACACTATCCCTTTTATATGCTGAGCGCCAAGCAGGGAAGCTGTGAATACCATTTTTTAAAGTTTTTTGGTATGACTCGACTTAGGGAATAAGCCCCAGGTCTACCGACTACGATGCGGACGCTCTAACCACTACACCATCGCGCCGGTACATGGCAACGTGGTCGCGTGGAACGACGTGGTATTTCACCGTGGTGTATATCGTCGTGCATCGTGCTTATGACAACTTAAGGCGAATGATTAAGTGATCAAATCTCACCATGACTGCGTTAATTTGCTTCTGGAAAAAGCGTATTGTAATTGTGTTTGCTTGGTGAACTTAAACGTGCAGTAATTTTATTTTCAGTAACATCAAACATTTTGAACTTGAAAACTTAGTGGCGAATTGAGACAATTATTTTTAGTTAACCTCTCCGTTATTTTCCTACAAGTACGAAGAGATTAAAGCCAATGCAGCGCAAGGATTTTACTGCTTTGTTTTAATCTGTTAAAGCCTCAAGGCAGGCTTCAGTTCAGTTTTCACCAGCATTTTCCTTTATCTCAGGTACGACCGCTGAAAAAATAGTTTTTGCTGGCGATTCTGCTGGCGGCAATCTTGTTCTATCAGTGGCTTTGCGAGCTGGACAGTGTGGTATTCGTGTTCCAGATTGTATTATAGCAATTTATCCTGCCTGTATCGTACGATATTCTGCATCGCCTGCTCGTCTAATGTCTGTAAGTTGTGCAGTGTCGTTTAAGTTTCACTAATACGAGGCAGCTGTTTGCGCTGGATTGGAAACATTTTTAAAAACGTCTTCCTAAAAGCTTTTCTTAAGCTCTCGGCGTGGAGAGAGATGGTGTGGCACTAACTAATAGCGTTCAGTCTTGCTGGTAGGACTTAACATTCGTTTACGACTGCTTCGAAATAGATTACTGCATACTCATAACCCGATCAGTCTGCTCCTGCTTGAATGTGTTGGGGTTTTGGATTGGTTGTTTCGTTTCCTATTACGACTGCATCCTGAGGAAGAGTAATTACTAATTAATTATAAACGGTGGTCATGAGTTTGGAAGGATGACATCCCAGTGGTATCCCAATGGAATTAAGTCTTACCGCGGTGTCACTTTCAAGATATTGTATCAAATTGGTTTTTAAAAAATTTATTTACGTAATAACTACCAAAAGTTATCATTTTTTTGATTAGTTGTGTCAAAGTGTGAGTACGCTCCGAATGGCATACATTTATTTCATACCGACCTCACCGACCATGATTTAATTGAAAATTTGCTAATAACGAAATGTTAGTTACTGCAGTATATTGTTTCACAGGTCATGGATCCTCTTCTGCCTCTTGGTGTTCTTTCCGGTTGTTTGAGTGCATATTCAGGCGCTAAAACTGAGCGGATAAAACGTTCAAACGCATCGTTAAACGACTATCAATCGCCTCTAGATCAACCTGTAGAAATCAAGTACTTAACCAATCTTTTTAAAGACGTGGAAGCTAGTTTTACTAGGAATTGTCTTTCTGCAAGTGGTTCTGGTCAGAACGTGTCTTCATGGTGGAATAGCGACCTGGTTTCTTCGTTTTATTTGACAGCATCTTCAACTACCCCATGTAAAGAAGAGAGTCCTAGTGCTAGTCGAGAAGAAAAACTTGATAATTCCAAAGCTTCGCGTAATAAGTCAAGTTGCGAATTCAAAATGAAGTTGCCGTGTGGCTTTCAGCCGCTACGCAGCAAGTTCTGTGGTGACAGTTTTTACATGCACCCGTCATCTCTGGCAAAAAGTCCATTCATGTCGCCAGCGCTAGCCGATGACGCATTAATGGCTAGTCTTCCACATGTGGACATAGTGGTAAGTGTGTGGTAGAAATTAACGCGCAAATGCGCACTCTGCAGGAGTTCGCATCTGGAGTATTTATCGAAATGTGAGTGCTAGCTGAAAGAGTGGATATTCGGTAAAATTCAGGCTGATAAAAAAAAGCTTAGAAAATTTATCTGCTTTTGCCGGTTAGACGTTCACTGTGTATCTGCCAGTGTCCACACTTTTAATGGAGCAGCACAGCGCTTTTAATTCAGGATACCTTTTCTGACAAATACCAATGGTCTACACCAATCTACAGCCATCTCAACGTGTTGGTGCGGTCCCCACCCCGTAGGGTTGGGTCACAACGGCTTTTGGCTTTTCCGAGGATCCCCTATGCGCTAAGTTCTGCCCGAACCAAACTTTTTTTTGCAGTGCTGCCCCCTGAACGGCAGCTGAAGGACAGCACGCCCTCTCTAAAATCGGTCGTTTGTCTTTTGTTCTCCTGTCTCTTTCTTACTTGCTTTTTCATTCTTCTACTTCAAAGGAGTGGCAACGTTCGTCCGAATTCTGGCCCTATTTTTCCCTGTTTGTGTGCGCCGGAAATGTGACTTGGAGGGGCAAGTCATTGCAATACTGTACCTGCTTTAACTGGGTACATTTAAGGTGGACCTCCATCTATTCCTCGGACTTTACCTCCTTTCTTGAAGCTGTCTTTCCTGCTGCATGTTGGCTTCTACTGGGGGTCCCCAGTCCACCCACACTATGTTATCTCCGGGGGCCTCCAGCACATATTGGGGAGACCAGGAAAGGTTGCTACAATTTTTGCAGAAGTATAACTTTTATGTGGATTAGATAAAAAGATAAAATTTTGGTGCTAGTTAAAACTAGTTTACGTTCATATCTACTTAAAAAATACTGGTTTTCTTTTACTTGATATACGAGCTATTATGTGAGTCTGCTTCAATCGAGAATTGACTAAAAATCCGTGTGCAAATTTCAGCAAATGCTTATAGTTTTTGAGTTTTACCGTCAACAATAAATTGATATGATAAAAAAATGTATTCAGAAATCTCCATGCAAGGCAACTTTTAAAATAAAATCGTACCGTTTTAACAAAAGACCAACAAACTTTATTTTGATCTCAATTATCTCAAGTATTAAAGTTTTCTAACCTACTATAATGGAACTAACCAATCAACCCCTGAAAATAGAACCAACCAATAAATTAGTGCCTTGAATTCAAGATTCACCTGGTGCAGAAAGTAATTACTCGTCACAGCTTACCACGCGATTCTATTTTTTTATTAAGAACTTTTAATATCTTTTTCTCCTGAAATGGAGAAATACTTGCAGAGCAACATTTTTGTAGATGCAACCTTGTTTTTTGGACCTTGAGCTTTTTGCAGTGGTTGATATGTTATATGGTGATTTGCCTATACCAGTGGCCGAGATTATATTTCTACTCATAAACTGTTTCCCAAAAATGCAAGTTGTTTTGATGAAAATTCATATGCTGCATGACGAGACTTCTGTGAAAAATGTGGTAAAATGGAAGACTGTAACAAAAGGAGCACTTCTTAATTGTACCTGTTAGCTTTGATATTCAAAGAAATTATAAGGAAAGTAACAACACATCTCTAACATTTTTCCCCGGTCTTCCCTACCTTCACTGTACACAATAACCCACCCAACCACCTCTCTGCCAATGCAGCTCTTCCCCTTCACTCTCGCTCACAAATCTCCTTTCCTTTTACCAACCCCTACTTTACTCTCATCCCGACCCTTCGCAGCTTTTCTTCCACGCTCTGTTTTTCTGTTTGTCTCCTGATCTGCTCGGGTTTTTTCACTGAAACACAGGAGGTCTTCGTGCTAGAAGCGATAAACTTCTTCACATTTTTTTCTCTCTAAACTGCATTCAGAAATCCAACCTCAACTCTTTTTCATCTTTTGGGAACCTTGGATACTCTGCTCTGCGATCAAATTACACTCACTCTCGGCCTGGCTCCCTGTCGCATGATGTCTCGAACGCTGGTAGCGGTTATTGTAGTCAGACAAGGCCTATTCTTTTCTGAACTCTCAACCTCTCTCTTCGCGTGACCCTTACTCTGACTTTGTAGGGGTCGATATTTTACTGAAAAACTTCTCTTCTGCCCTCTCTTCCCCTCCTCTTTCTTTTCTATGATCCTCCCATTCGTTCTTTTTCGGCGGATCGTAGAATCGACTCTTTTTCTCCCTCTGTATTCCCTTCTTCCAGAAAGCTCTAAAGCTCTTCATTCTGGGTGATTTTAACTGTCATCACCCTTCGTGAGATTCAAGAAGTTCGTCAGATCTTCGTGAGAAAGAAGTATTTGATTAAGCCATCTCCGACCTCTTCTCAATGACCCTGACACTCTTACTCTTCTTCACCGTTCCTCCGGCAGCCGCTCCTCTCCTGACATCTCGTTTGCTCCCTTCTCTCTTGGCTTCTCCTTTCCTTGAGAGGTGCTTCGAGACTTGGGTTCTGATCACCTCTCAATTTTTCTTATATTTTTAGTTTTCCTTAAATGCGACTGAACTCCTTTTAGCCGCGTTTATCGCCAACCTCAAGCCTGGTGGTCTCCCGAAGTAGAATGTAGGATAAGAGAAAAATGCAAGGCTTTTGCTTCCTCTAACAGAAGTGATGAAGAGCGTCAGGCTTTTATCTCAGCCTCTCGGCATGCGCTTCAGGGATCGCCATGGTTAAGGCATCGCATGAGATATGCTCATCTCTCCTAAATTTGATCTTAAATCAGTCTATTTTATCCTTCGCTCCGTTGCTGATTCTACTTCTTCCTCCTCTTCCCCTAACTTTCCCAACTGTTCCTCTCTCAGGAAAACGGTCTCAGTTTATGCCTTTTCTGTTTCAGCCAAAGGCTACTTGTCCGAGCTCCTCCGGGTCTCAGGCCCCAAAGAATCTTATTACTTTTTCTGTTCTCCGCTCATCTCGTCTAAGTTTCTTGCAGCTGTCACCAACCTCTCATCTTACACCGCTACTGGCCCAAACAGGGTTGCTCACTTCATATTGAAGCATCTTCTTCCTTGGTATGAATTTTTTCCACATTTTTTATTTTTCCTGGTCTTTTCATTTCTTTCTTCCGGAAGTCTATCTATTATTTCCATCCATGAGATCGAAAAACCTTTTTTGACTCATGTGCTTCTTTCCGGCCCATCTTTCGTCTTAGTGCTGATAACTCCAGCGTCTCAGTGCTGTTTGAGCGCATCATTCTGTTTCGTCTTTTTTTTTGGAGTCTTAGCTCCATTCTCTCTCCACCCGAGCCGGTTTCTGTCTTGGTCGCTCTGCTTTGGATCAAATTTTTGTCTTTCTCAGTCCATTTTGAATGGATTTAACAAACCCAAACCGGACTCTCGGACAATTCTTGCTGCTATCGATTTGTCTAAAGCTTTTGACTGTCATGCTTCCTGCTCTCTTCCATATACTTATTTTGGCTGGCCTCCCTCTCTGCTTTGATCGCTGGACTCAATCTTTTCCTTCTGACAGCGCACTTGCGTTGTTTTTCAAAATTATAAAGATCACTCCTTTCAAGTTCATCGAGGTATTTACTAGGATTCGTTCTTTGCTCTTTTTTTTCTTCGTAAATGATCTCCCTACGTCTCTACCCACTTCCGTCAGCTGTTCTCTTTATGCTGTCTACCTAGTCATTTGGTTCTCCTTCCTCTCGGTTCTTGCTGCTGTGGAGGCCACACCAGGAGCTCTGATTCGACTGGAGCGCTGATCTGAGCATTGGAGTCTTACTCTCAATCTGAGCAAATGCGATGCCTTCATGGTTGATCCATCAAGCTAAACTCTAGCCCCGCTTCTTTTTCAACTCTTCTCCACTTCAATCATACTCCAACATTTTTGAGGTTCACTTTTGACCGCTCTCTTTTTTTTTCTGGTCATGTGTCTTCGCTGAAGGCCAAACTTTTCCCTCGTCTCAAGGCCTTACCGGCTTCCGGTATCTCTGCTTCTTATGGATCTAAAGAGTTTCTTTTCTGTACGAAGCTTTTCTGTGGCACGTTCCCTCTTATGCTTTAGTTGCATGGTTTTTAGTTCTCAGCGTTATCAACGTTACTAAGTTGGAACGCCTTCACTGGGTGGCCAGCCGCGCCATCATCGGCTGCCTCTCATCCACTATAGGAGAGGCGTCCCTTCCTCCCCTACGAATCACCCTGACTCATTTCGCGCTCTCATATGAGTGTACTCTTCGTCTTCCAACCTGATATTTCATTTCAGGCTTGGCCAGACTTGAAGTGAAACCAAGACTTTCCAGATCCTCTTGGAGAGCCTTTGCGCCCCCTCACTCGCTCATACTTTCCCCATGGAGGCTTTCTTGACCCACCTCTTTCTCGCCAGAGTGACTCTTTACCATCCTGACTCTCTACCTTCTCAAGATCTTGTGATTATGAAGAACGGATATGTTCCTTTTCCTTTTGGCAAAGGAGGCTCTGGTGTTCTGGCCAACTGCTCGCTTTGTGTCGCTGTTGCCTCCCTTTCCAATATGTTTGGTTCAGTGTGTTTAAGCTTTTTTTCTGAAACCTGCGTCATTCTGCAAGCTCTTCGTTGGTTTCCGCAGTGCCAACAAAACTGCCTTTTTTTCTTTCTTCCTCCACCTCTCAAATGCTTACTCTGTCGTTGCTACGCTTCATCTCCGTCCTTCTATCTCGCACTTACTGGCATATCTGGCAGGAACTATCCTTTCTTTACTCCCCTCTGTACTATCAGGCTACAATGGTTCCCCGGTTACTCATTTCACAATAATGGCACTAGCGCTGAATCGGCCGGGCTGGTTTTGCTGCTTTAGCCATCCACTGTTACATGTAGTCTCTCTTACTTCTCGTATCCACTCTTTTCTCCGACTGGAGGCGTACTGTCTCATCAAAATTCTATTCACTGAGGAACTTGTTCCTCGTCACGCTCGTTGTGTTATCTCCGGTCTTGGCTGCAACGAGCTCAACCTTCTGTTAAACTCCCTCTTTACAATCGGCAGAATTGAGATTCCTTCGTGCAGCGCCAGGAGTCATTCAATCCAGGACATATTTCAATCTGCACTGTCCTGCTACGAACTTTTTGCGTCGCTTGCTCTTTGCGACTCCCTTTCCCTTAACGACCTCTGGTCTTGGTTTTGGAGTGTTACCCTGCTCTCGGAGCTCCATGGTCTTCCTCCATCCCCAGATCCCTCAACAGGGGTCGGGTAACAACTACAATACCAATGGTATTTTGAACTTATGTCTTTTGTTCCACAGTCGGTAACAATTACCACTAAGCTACAGAGGCTAATCAGCAGGTACTTATTCGCTCGTGAATGGAGTGTGCAAGAGGAGCTCTACCCCGTCTTGTTGTCTGCAGCTCTGAGCAGTTGCATGTGTGTATGCCATTGGCACCACATTGGCCTCAGTGCAGGTTGTGTGTTCCAATGCTGCGTATCCATTTTGCGTTCTCTTAATGAAGTCATGACGGAAATTTCCGAGCTTCTTGCGATAGAAAAGTATTGTGCAAGTTGTACTGTAACTTCGAATGTGAATGTAATATTCTGAAATTCAAAGATATGTTGCATATTTTAAGGGTTGTGAATTCGATCCATTGTTTGATGACTCCATAGTATTGGCTAAGCGCCTAGAGAAGTTACAGAAATCTTATCGGCTCCACGTTGTCAAAGGCCTGCCTCATGGCTTTCTCAACTTCCAAATCGCAAAAGAAGCCCGAGAAGCGTCGAATCTCTGTCTCGATCTAGTAAAGCAAGGCTTGATACGGACAAAGCCATAACGCAGCCATGGTAGTTTAATTTGCCTTTGTGGAGAGAGTTATTCTTTCAGTGACTTCATGTATTTGGGATATTATTTAGGGGACGTAAAACCCTTTCGTCCCGGTTATTCTGGCAACGAAAAAGAGCCCTGCCTTCAGGAAGGCAACTACCATTAAGCATTGCTCCAGGCGATTTCCATCGACTTGCGCTTTTATTGTCGGTGAACCTTCAGTTTTGTTGCGTCATTGGTCCACACGTGGCGGTATGAAAATAAATCCGTCTCCATAAATTTAAATTACAAAACAACAAGAAATATTTTTTGCACGTTCGAGTTGCAGTCGTGGTAGTACCTACTACTAGTATTCAAGTCAGCCATTGCTTGACGGACGACGTTACTGTGTTTAACTGGAGTGAATTTCAGAATTATTTTGCTCCGTAATCAACTGTTTATGCTGTGAATTACTTATTTCTATTTGTTGCTGCTTTCACCTAACTGCTTGCACAGCCTTAGTGCTATCTTTTCTTTCAATTAATTTACGCTGGACTACAATACGCTCGTTTCAGCGTGTACTTTTTCGACAATTATAAGTTTCACCTTAGGCTTGTCGACTGAAAACCGGCTTATTGTCCATAACTGTGAAATATTTGCATGTGTATTGGTAGGTTGCTATAGTTTTTGTCGATACCATAGTCTGTACTGTTTTCAGTAGAACTATGTCGGTGGCTCACTGTTAGTTTTAATGACGTGTTAACACTGTATCTTTTACTTTAATAAATATCCAGAAAAGGCTTTGGTACCCAAAATAATTTTGCCTTACCCTGGAAAAGACCTTAGAATTAGGAGGTTGAATAATGTAAACGACTCGGCTTAAAGTAAACCAGACTAGTTGGCAGATACAGGTGGAGATTGTGAGCTTTATAGAAAATTATTTGGCTAACAAACAAAGTCATCGCCTGACTATGAAATATGTATAAAACCAGCCTCTGTCTCACCCTTCAAAGTATTTCAAAAAAATTTGGATGCATGGCTCTCTACCATTACATGTGCCTCGGCTATCCTAAAAACAAAAAAAAGCTAATTGAGAAGATGTAACCCAAGCAGTTACAAAAAGGTGTGAATAACTGCGTTAGATAAGGTTTTGCGTTGAAAAAGAGACCGAGGTCTTATGTATTCGAACTTAATATAACGAACAAAACAAAATTTTTTGACGCTCAGCCATAGGTATTCGTCCAGGGTAACCTTTTAGTGGGGGAGCACTTAAGCTATTCGTCTCTAGCAGAAAGGGTGTTCACCCTGTTTCGGTCTTTGACTGATAGTTAATCTATTCCAGGGTTTCCCAAACTTTTTGCTTCGCGGACCTCTTTTTGCGAATCTGCTTTTTTTGCGGACCCCAATTATATGTGACCTTACTTTTTTCACCCAACTCACAACAAAAATAATTTAAATACGAGTATACAAAAAGAATGGAGATGACCTCCAAAAAATAGCTCAACATCTTTATTGCTGCCACGATTGTGTCACTCGCGGTCCACTTGAGGGTCACGCGCGTTTCTTTTCATAATTTCGCTGAAGTGAATTTCCGGGACTTGATGCTAACCGGGACAGACGTTCATTGATTGACTGACCGAGACGAAACTACGGACCCCAGTTTGGGAACCTCTGATCTATTCTATTACTTTTTAAATTCTGTGCCAACACCTCTAGTCCAACCTAAGTTTTTGAACTCCAATGATGTCTCTGGTAATGAAGAGAATGAAACCATATTGAGTTGGTTACGATTAAAAAATGTCCTAACTTTCAAACCGTTGAAGTCAAAAAACGCTTCCTAATTTGCATAATCGTAATGAAATACATATGCGCTTACCAACACTTGCGTATTTAGAAACAAATTTTTTGTAGCTCCAGAGCAGTTAGTAACACTTTCGCTCACGTGACGGTATGGATACCGCCTGCGATTTTAATCGCCAGCCCGCGACGGTATACCTACCGGCATAGGAATTTGCTTACGCGCGCGCTATTGTTTGCGCAGTTTCGCACAAGCAAAAACCGTTTATATATAAACCTTTCCAACTTTCTATTTGTGGTTTGCAATTGAATTTTTTTGTTAGCTTCGCTCCCGCGACGGTAAATATACCGGTAAAAAAATTTTTGAATGACACTCTGTTTACGTGCACGCCAGTGTTGGCGGACGGGGCTAAAGTGGTAAAGCTAAAACTTTCATTTGGGATCAACATTTTAAAACCGAAAATTTGATCTCCAAACACACAAAGATCTTTTTACATTTTTGGCAATTGTTATGTCGTTTGAGAAAACCATCGCCCTTTATCCCCCTAATACCCCACTGGTTAGCAAATTACATCGGCCTTCTACTCATAAGTTTAAGAGTCAATAAAGGCGTTATAAATTAAGTACAAGTAGCCTGTATAAAGCTAACTAGCAGCTCAGCTAATTTTAACCTAGACCAGTTACGTACCGTTTTCATTTAACCTACATTCTACAAACGTTGGTCTGCGTTAACACTAGAAGCCCGGACCGATCATTTTTGACCGGTTTTAAATTTTGACGCTTCGTATTTCTGGCATTTTTGCTATTTGATTTTTCATACTCCTTGGCTTTTCCTAACTTTGGATGATGTTTTGGTAAGTCAAACAATTTTTCTTTTATAGCTTTTGTAAATGGAGCATTTTGCACATCTACCTATCAGCCCGAACCGGTCAAAAATGACCGATACTTAAAACGGTTATAATTTGTCTTTGAGCTGATGAATTAAAACATAATAGAAGGGAGAGAAAAGTTTGTTTTTCTACAAGCAATGCCTCACGTGTCAATAAGATTACGATTGATCACTGCTGCAATGGATAACTGACAAACAGTAGGGTAACTAAAATAATTACTATTTTGCTGGCTTCATCGAAGTAAAGTTGAATTTTATTTGCTGTCTCGAACAATAGCTGGTCATTGAAAGTTCTAATGTCTTTCTTAGTAGCGTAGAGTTCATCAGTGGTGTGTGCAGATAAAATAGATAGTTTATTACAGCGTATTGACAACCTCCTAAAATCTCCCAAGTTTGTCTTACAGATTTGAAGAAATGCATATTGTATAAATAATGTCTTAGGTATAGGAATTTTGTTACGAGTTTTTTCATCGTTTTTGACAAACTGTTTTTTCTAATCATGAATCGTGGCAACAATTATACTGTCCAGCAAGTACTTCAGCGGTTACAAACTGATCAGCTTGATGACTCCTGTGATGAGAATGAAGAAACTTAAGTGCAAGATAAAGAATTTGTTTCTAATTGTGCTGGTGTCGAAGGTTGTGACAGTGATACCGACAGCGGTGAAGACGAACAAAGCTCTGCTGCTCTTTCTATAGATTTTCTTTCTGAAAGTGATCAATCAGTATCTCAAAATACTGCCGGACAGGTGAACGCACGAAACGGAACTGTGTGGAAAAACATAACAGGTGCTCCAGGTCTGGGAAGAGCATCTTCGTCCAATGTGTTTTCGGAACGTCCTGGCCCAACGTCTTGTTGTCACAGATCTGTAGTAAACGGTAGCCCTTACAGTGCTTTTCATTTATTTATCGATTAACATATGCTCAGGTGTATTCAGAAACACACTATCAACCATGGAAAGAAAGATAATGACGATTTTGATTTACATGTTGTTGAGCTGGAAAGTTTTATAGGTCTTCAAATCGCTCGAGGAGTGTTGGTCGGGAAGAATACGCCAGTAAAGCAAGTTTGGAGCAAGGAATGGGGACAACTAATCTTTCGAAATACAATGAGCCGTGATAGGTACCAGGAAATCATGAAACATTTGAGGTTCGATGACTTTTTTAGTCGGAGGCAAAGGAGAGAAACTGACAAATTTTGCTTGATTTCCGAGGTGTGGAATTGCGTCATAGAAAATTGTAAGAAATGCTATGTACCAAACTTCGATTTGACTATTGATGAACAACTTTTCCCATGCAAAACCAGGTGTCCTTTTATACAATATATGGCTAACAAGCCAGACAAATTTGGATTTAAGTTCTGGCTTTTGACTGATGCTTGATCAAAATACTTGTGCAATGGCAAACCATATTTAGGAAGAGATCCTAGCCGAAGCAGATGTAGCGACCTTCCAGGTGATGTGTGCTTGACCCTTTTACAACCTTATTATAAAAAGGGCTACAATGTCACCACCTACAACTACTTTACCAGCCTAAAGCTAGCGGGAGAACTTGAGCAGAAAAAAACTACAATCCTTGGCACTATACGGAAACAGCGACGAGAAGTGCCAAGCACTGAGCTGATAATGAAAGACAAGGAATTATATGCTTCTGAAATATTTTCTTCGCCATCCGGTTGCAGCTTGACAATATACAAAGCAAAGAAAAAAAAAGTTGTTTGCATCCTGAGTTCAATGCACAGAAACGTAAATATTGATCAATGCCACAAGAAAAAACTGCCAGAGACAATACAGTATTACACCAAGTCCAAGGTGGGCGTGGATGTACTGGACCAGATGGCTCGATACCATACCAGCAAGAGTTCCACTAGATGACCTGTGGCTGTATTTTTTAATATTCTCCTCTGTGCCTGCATAAATGCTTACATTATTTACTGTCTTACAACGAAATTGAAATTATCAAGAAGACAGTTTATGCTTGAGCTTATAAAAGTACTTTGCAAACCGAAAAATGGAGTGGGCTCAATACCTCCTTCTCTAGCAGTGGATCACATAGTCAGCATTGCATTGCCGGGAGCCAGTGGTTTAGCACACCAAGCACGGAAAAGAAAAGAGTGGCAATTTGTAGCATGTAGAAATAAATCTAGCTCTCGTTGCCAAAACTGTGGAAAAGTATGCTGTGGCAAACACACATCCGAAAAAGTAACAATTGTAAAATGCAAAAATTGTGATGATTGAGTGTCAATAAATTTGTATACCTTGTATTTCTACTTAATTAATTATAATCATAAAAATGTCAAAAAATTAATCAAAAAAATGTCAAATACGCAAGAATAGTTTCTTTGTGCTTTTCATACATTATATGTCGAAATTAGTGAAAGAGAGAACCTATTAAAACCGATTTACAAATAACCGGTCAAAAATGACTGCATCCGTCCTTATAGGTAGGGAAATAATTCAGGGCTTCTAGTGTTAAAGCCTGGTCTACACCTTTTTGCGTTAAGATTTCAAAAGGTAAAACCGTTGTGACAGTGTTGAAGAAAAATATACGAGATGACAGCTGAGGCAACTCACTGAAGCGAATTGGAATGTCATTTCATGAGGGCAATTATTACTTTACTTCTCACGACGACTGCATGACGTGCAAGCGTAGGTGGGTTCTTTGTACTGCGTGATCCCATTTTAGGGAGTGATCTTTTTTGTGGCCAACTTTTACAACACTATTTTTTTACATAACACTCCTAAATTTGGAAAAAAATTTTGTCAGTATTTTCTACGAATAATGATGGTTTTTCTTTGTGCGCTGCTTCTTGAACAGCCATTGCTGATGTCACAAGCTCTGATAATTCCACTTTCTGTGCAGTGGAGCCCAAAATGCGGCCCGTCCAAGAACGTTTTTGCTGCCTGCGCTCGACCATAAAAGCTGTCTTCAACAAAATTCAATTTCAGAATTTTGATCTCAAATAAAAGAAAAGTTTTTATCTTGACAACTCACCTAAAAGCTGAAGATCCGGATTCTAAAAAACAGTTACATCAGCCTTCAAAAAGTTGATCTTTGCCCAAAAAGACTCAAAATCCTAACCCAAAAAGAGATCCAAACAATTGGTTCACACCGTGCTGATACTAAAAACACTTTCTATCAATAATGTGATCCCAAAAAAGTCTTTATACCGGCAACGATCGATAAAAGTTATCTTAGGCCAATTGAATAAGCAAACAATAGCCTTTATGCTACCCGTCAACGCTTCAGATTAAGAAAGTGTAACCCGTGCAGTGAAAACTCCGGACATCCATGGTTTGTTGCTGTGGTTTCCAACCTTTGTAATGACCCGCACCGCTAAAGTGTTTTAATTTGTACTCGCACCCCTAAAATATCTTAATATGTTCTCGCATCCCTAAAATATCTTGATATATTCTCGTACCCCTAAAATATTTTAACGTGCGACGAATTCATGCGGCCCGCGGGCCAAAAAGTGTCCCGGGGCATAATTTTCTGAAGGTCGTGTAAGGATCTGGTGCCACAGCCCGAACTTATTTTACGAAACAATGAAGTCACGGCTGAAATTGCATGTGTTGACCTTTTTTTTTGGAGATCAGCATCTTCTCGGGCTGAATTGAGAATCATGCACTATGTATGCTATGAGTAAACGCAGATTGTGCTGAACAATTAGCACAGGTTGAACAAAGCATGACAGTACAGTAATGCAACACAAAAATCTGAAAGACCATCTCGCACCCCCTGAGATGGTGCCTCGCCTCTCTGGTTGGGAACCCCTAATCTATTGCATAACAACCTATAAAATTTTCCGCAACTATAGCAAAACAAACAAAATAAGCGTACTCGTTTCAACTTATTTAAATCATTCGACACAAATCCTCAATTGGTTAAGAAACATTGTGACTTCGATCAACAAGTGAAATTGTAAACATGCTACTGTTAAATATCACAAAGTGGAAATTTCTTTTATTCCGAACATACCTTTCCATCATATTCTCCTTTCATCGATTATTCGTGGTAAGTTAAAGTACCACTTACATCAACGATAGCTGCCATACCCTTGACTTTCTTCCTATTATAAATTGCCACTAACAAGGATAATAATAGTAGCTTAGAGTACTTACTACTACAATAGTCGCGAATTCACCACGTTAAAATTGCCGCTTTTGTCGAAGCGCGGTTTTGTGACGTTTGGAAAAATGCTGCAAACGTAGGCAATAAAAAGCAGAATTTTAGCGAAACTCAAAATTGAAAAGCTATAATTGGACGCAAGTCAATAGGTAGAAGAATTGTAAAAACAGTTATGCTGCAATAGGCAAGTCATGCAAGCAAGTTTTGCCGCAAAAAGCGGTCAATGGCGTGATCAGGGGAGCTTTAAGTGCCAAAATTACTCTCCATAATGACGTTATCTTTGCAATCATGGAGCCGAATCTTACCCCATTCCAAGGTTTTGGCTACAGGCTTCATAGCGGTAGGCCCACTCGAAAGGCAATACAATGATAGAGTCAACATTGAATCGAGTTTAAAATGTTGCACCCAGAATTTAGACGTGGCCGGAGTCGAGGGAAGTGGAATTTAACTTTTTAACACACTGCTCAACTTGGAAGATTTGCTTGTACACCAAGCATTGAGAGTCAATTGAAGGGTTGGTTATAGATTGTACTTAAGTCGCACAATGTCGATTCTATATTCAACAGGGATACCTAAACAAACATTTTTAATTATCCCTGATTTTCTAGCATTAACACGGTGAATTTAAGAACTTTTTCCTCAAAAAATCGCAATTCTGAGAAAAGCCACTCAGCCAAAGTAAGACTTTAGAGCAACTACCCATCAAGAAACAGTTCGCTCTGCAGATACGCTCAGCTTTATCAGAAAAACTGTGTTCTAAATGGCAATGCAATCCTGAGAGCAAGCAGCAAAAATCAAGTTAATAGGCTACACAACACAGTGCTTTTTCAACTGACTGATGAAAACCAGATTTGAAAATCATTATTTTTAAAAATGACTGTTTTTTTATGAACCCTAAGCAGCTTCTTTCTAATGAAGCTTGGCTTGTATGCCTAGCGAAACATCAACAAAAGAGCTTTAATTATATTTTTCTGAGATGTTGAAAAGTGCTTCATCACTGCGTAAATGTGAAGATTTGCACCACATCACCCATAAAACTAGCCAACCTTTGTAAGATCTGCGTAAAAAGCAACTTCGATGGGTGATGATTGCTTTTACGGCATTTTACGAGCCGTTGAACATCTCTTCTCTAAAACTAATTTCTATATACGTTCTTGACCCTGTAGTACATGTTGTTTCATAAAATTTAAAAACAAAACTCGGCCTTTTTTTACTGATCATATGCGACCCCTAGGACTCAAGATATTTCTCCTCTCATTGTATCGTGTTTCGCCACGGACTCAACGCCTCCCTCCGGTATCTCTTTTCTTTTTTGCGACCTTTTAGGAGTAATTTCTCAGCGGCTGAAGGTCCGTGGTCTACCGACAAACCTCTATCTCGAGGAAAGAGTCGGATAACAACAACTCTAGATTGCACTCTAGTTGAAATATGTTTAACAGTACAAGTAAAGATGTTTTGTCGACTTCATTCTGGAGCAAGTGTTGTTGAAGATCATCCTCCGCGCCCTGGTTTCCTTGAACATGACGTCAGACTGCGTTCACGTGCACGCTTGGTAACTAATAAAGGTAGCGTAACGTTTCGTCAGAAACCGAAGCGGCTGGAGTTAACAGCTAACGCTTGCACTTGAACCTGACATTTTTATTGTAAACGTAGAATTAAATTTCATTATTTTACCACCTTCATTGCAATCGATGAGGAGCTGTCATGACATTAATGCTACCTCTAAATGAACAATAACAGGATATGGTTGACGTATAATGTTATCTTTCGATTTATGCACTTTTGAGTTGGTAATAAGCCTCCCGGTGCCGTAATATCGATTTCTACACCTGCCTGTTACTCGCTGTTTGTATATTGAATGTTACGTCCATTGTCATGTTGTTATTTGTGCATTGTTAAAGTTTGAGTGGAATTTTATAGGCGTTTTGAAATAGCGGTTGCTTTTACGACCTATTTCATTTATGTTCGGCAGTTAATGATTATCCCAACAAAAAGCTTTATGCAATGGTGATGCAATTTTAGTTGCTACAGGTCATAGAGTTACTTCAGATTTTAAGAGCATAGAAGACAAGCAAAAGCAAAGAAAAAATGGAAGTCAAACAAGATTTCGCTACAAATGAAGAAATATCTTTCCTATTCAAGCCCCTGGCAAAAAAAAATTTGCTTGATAAATTAAACAAAACTATCGAGGTAAGTTTCACACGTTTAGAATAGTGTTGTTACCATTACCAGCAATGCAGCCTGTTGCAAGAAACTACTCTTTGGGAACCTACTAGGGTTTAAAACCCGTCAAAAATAACCGGTTGTGAAAACTGCGGTTCGTAACCGTTTACGAAGATTGATAACCAGTTGATTGTCACCTTAATAAAAGATCCCATATTTTCCTGATTTGTGCTGTTATACTCATTGTAACGTGCTCATTTGCTCATTAAGTAAATCGCGACTGAATGTAGCCAATCAGACGATAGTGAGGTCGATTCCCACCCAAAGTTTTTTTTTAATTACACACAGCTGTAATTGTAACCTGATCATAACGGTTACAACCGTTTAACAACAGGTTATGAAATTTTTGGTCAGTTTATAACCGGTTACACACTTTTCGATTATTTTAAAACCCTAGAGCCTACCTGTGGCAGTCCGCATCGTTAAAAGTAAACAGAAATCATTTTTTTAATTGGTTCGAAAGAGACTTCTTCTCCCTAGCTTGAAATTATTTTGCATTTTCTGCTTGATTGAATTTTTGATGAAAGACTCGATATTTTACGTCACACCAAATTTTTCTCACACAGGGACATACTGCAGTCAAGGTAAGCTAACCGTTATGGAGAGTCGACTGTTAATAAAAATTAGTAGTTAATTGGTTGCTTTGACAACATTTAGCATATCGCTTTGTTTTGTTTGGGGGTTGAGGGGCTGACAGCATCATGGTCTTAAGATGAAAGTGAAGACCTTTCCTGGAGATCAAATCTTTGAAAAAAACTGTTTTCTTATATTCGTTTCAAAGCATAGGTACAGTATAAATCTTTTTTCGCGAACAACTTTTTTAAACGTTTATTTTAGCCACTTATACTTTTCCCAGATTTTCATGATGCTCGCATCATTGGCGGCATTACGTCACGCGGGAAGGTCGCTTGAGTAAACGCTCAACAGGTTCAAAGATCTTGAGAATTTCTAAAAGCGGGGCAATCACAAGCGAGCCATTATATCTATTTGCCTAACTTCTGTTCAAATTCTTGAGCTATAGCAAGAACGCATTCAATCCGGCCCTTCCGATGTCGCGCGATGTCCAGACTGTCGAGAGCGTCAAGAAAAGCTTTTGGCAAAATAGGGTTTTTTCAAAGCAATATTAAAACCGTAGTTAGGTTTATTGAAAAGTTAAGCCTATACCTTACCGCAAACCAACATTGCAAAACCCCTAATAAATTTCAAAGAAAAATATCCACCCCTTTCAGTTTTTGTGCTCTAGATATTTATTTTCGGGGAAAACAAAAGAAAGCGATCCCTGGTAATTCTACCCCACCCTCTTAAATAATGTATTATCTGTGCAGCACCAACAAGATTTAGATGCTTTTATTGTTTGTTTAGAACTTCTCTCAAAATACAATGACACTTTTAAGTTGGATTGATGAGCTTGAAGAAATATCCTGTGTCCAAACTCCAGAGTCGCCTGTAAGTAATATCGAGTTTACCTTCTTTCCTCAAAGTAAATGAAGCCGAATTTTAAAGGGGAGTATCCTTTGTTTGGTAGAATCACGCTTTCTGTTATAGAGATTTTGTTTTCAGGCATCTGATGATCCTTTCTACTTTTCGTAAAACTTATGCTGATATCGATCTAACCTCCAAAGTTATTCTTTTTGAAAGGTTTTTTGACACCACCTCTCCTGTAAAGACCAGTGAATTGCTGCGTGGTTGTTTGGACCCCCTAGCTGAAATGTATGATAATAAAAAGTCGAGTTCTTTTTGCAGCAATTACAGCATTGATTTTTGCATACGAGCAGCTAAGTTATTAAGGCCCGATTTTAAAATGGAAGGCTTTCGGACATTTAGCATGGTTGACGCTGTACTATTCTGTACAGCGATTTTAAAGTTGCATTATGTGGACTTTAAATGTTATCAATATTCACAACCTTTTTGTTGTTTTAGTTTTACGGTTCAAATGCTCGCCGAAAAGACGAAATCACAAATCACATGGAGCGTGTATACGCTGAAGTTAATAAAGATGCTAACAGACTTGTTGCCAGTTTGCCAGATGAAAAAGATACAGTTAGGGCCGTTTTAGCGAAGCTGGAACACCGTTGCCGCAAACTGAATACAAAACTTGATAATGATTCTCAAGATACAACTTCAAAAATGAGCAGCAACTTGGTATTGGAATCGAAGTCACCAACAGGCTGTGTGGAGTCTACTTCAAATGATGAAAGCGAGAAGAAAGCTGTCGAAACCACTTCCCGTGTTGGTACAGAGATACCAAAGTTTTCTGAGCAAAGCAAAGATATCACCAACACTGCTAACGTCCCGGCTGTGAGTTTGTTGCCTTGTGAATAGGTGGTGTATCGTTTTGCTAATACATAAACTTGCGTGCCTACAATAGGGTAGGGATGGAAGTGAAAGATTTTTGACTTCCTTTAAAGCACTTTTTAGATTGAGATTATGGAGGAAAACAACATGTATTTAAATTTTCGTTTTTTGCAAAAATCCTTATTTTTTGCCTTTGTAATCCAGTTATAGATACCTTAACTTTCCCCTAAGCAAAATCAAAAATATTTTTTCGGATACTGTAAATGTTTTTGCCTTTGCACGCCCGTTGTTGTTGCCTACATGGCTTTAGCTCAGGTCAATTAGACCTACTGCTTTTTTGTCGACAGACGACCTCAGTTGTAAGGACTCGAAGTGTAAAAATTCCTCTAGCAACCGGTTTTGCCTGCAGTTAAAAAGACAAGCGATGGGAGAAGTTATTAGCCTTTTGTGCACAGAATGAAAATGCGCGTTTTGCAAGTGGCAGAAATTTATCAAAGAAACAATATTGGCGGGAATTTCAAAGAGAATACGAGGCAGTTATGATTTGGCTGCAGAAAATGGCGTCCGTAATTACTTGGGCTGAGAAAGCAGAGTTGCCGATGAAGGAATTGCAGAACATTTTCAAGGTAGATGAGTGCTTCTAAACCGATTTTTTCCTCGCCTCACTTTTGCATCAAAAACAGCAAAACCGTCAGCACGGCCTGGATCCTTTTTATGAGGAAAATTTTTTTTCAAAACCAATCTGAAATGGGCGGAGATTTTACGCTGAATCGTCACCAAAATTTTCCATTCCTGATGGTGAAGAACCACTACGCGCTAAAGTCAAAAGAAGTGCTGTAATAAAGGAAACTTAAAAATACAGGGTGGGCCAAAAGTAGGTTTACAGTTATAAAAAGTAGGGTTTGAGTCTAAAAGTAGGTTTATTGTTTTCATGTAAGCACTTTTAAATTTCAAGAATGCTAGTTATATCTTACACAGAAACTGTTTAATCTCTCAAGTGCTCAAAATGTCCTCCACCAACATTGTAACATTCTTCACACCTGTCCGTCTTGTTTTCTTCAGTTGTAGAAGTCTTAAAACGTCCACATTTTGGTGCATTATTCACCGAACCCGTTTTATCAAATTTGTTTCTCAAGCGATAAACTGTCGTGAAGGCGGAGGAGTGTGAAAGGCTTCTTGCCATAATTTACGTACCATATCAGCATTTTCATATTTCCAATACTTCTTTAATATCCATTTTTTGTGCTCTTCATTTAAATTATTTGCCATTACCCTTAAATGAAATCACGGTTTACAAGACTGTACTGTACATTGATAACAAATGCAAATTTATTACGTGAAAAATAAACAATGTTTGTAGTATTTAACAAGTAACATAAAGTGTACCCCAGGTAAATTTAAAGCATACAAAAAAGTTTAGTAACTGTAAACCTTTTCAAAAAAAGCTTAATAACTGCAAACCTACTTTTGGCCCACCCTGTATATCATAGCTAGTACCAAACTTTTAATACCAGCAGATTGGAAAACCTATTTCTCTAAAAGGTGTCATAATACACTCATGGTTTTGCTTGAAAGTAGAAAGTGATAACCGCATTCACTCAAGCTCATTTTAGGAAATACAGTTGCACAACTGACGAGAGAGCCACAAAAAGCTTCGGTCGAAACAACTTTCCCAAAATTTCTTTGAAAGATAAAATTGTTGATGTTGTTTTGCAATGAGTATTCTTTCTCTTTTCCCAACCAAAATGTTTTAAATATGTCCCTTTAGCAAAGGCATTCAACTGGTTCATGCAAACTTTTTGTCAGGATCTCATGAGCTCTGTGAACCAGTTACCAAAAGCAGGCTTTCGTAAGACTTAATACATCATAAATTATATATACACTAGGCCTACCTGGCAAGCTACGAGTTAGAGTATCTGTTGTTAAAATTTTGCAATCCCATCACTGTGTCTCTTGTATCAAGAGATTTAGAAGTGTTTTACTACTTTTATAATTTTTATTGGTTTTGTTTTTCTTTAGAAATACTTTCATCAGTTTGTTATAAGCAAGCCCAAGCGCGAATGTCTAAACATCAAGGCAAATTTTATTGGAACCATGTTTTCTGAGCTTCAAAAAGATGCTGATGACAAAATGGACTGCGTTGATGACTTATGGAGACAACTGATGTTGCGTTTGTCGTACTACATACTACCGACATCCGACAAACAGTCACAAGAGGCGAGCAATTCTGTAAAAATTGTTTTCAGGAGAAAAAAGGGTTTTGGAGACAATGCTCTTTGCAAAGGTGATGGGGATCCTATCTCGTCTCCAAAATGTCAGCAATCTTTTTTATACATTATATTTCGTGCATCTGACATCAGTTACTTTTCAGGAACTTTTTTCCGTGTGGAGTTTCATTGAACCTCACACCTAAATGTAGCCTTAAGTTAACCACTTGAAGAAAAGCGTTTTTTGTTAGTGAGTTGGAAACAGTAATTTTAGCAAAAATAGATTTCGATCGATCAGAATTTATGCATGCTGTTGGGCTTTGATGATCCTTTCCAAAATATCTCTATTGCTTATGATGGACTATTGTAGTTTTTGTTTGTACTTTTTCGATCCATAGGGTTCATGAGTTTGTAGTTTCGATTTTTGCATTTTGGCTGTCTTTGGAGCGAATTACGTCAAAACAGTTTCCTCTTTCTTGGTCCAAGAAATTAAGAAGGAGCTTAGGAGATCCAAGCAAAAGAGAACGATCCCTCACTGTCTGCGAGAATCGGTCTTGTTGGAGACATCAAAAACATAAATTTGGTACTCAGTGAAAGCTTTGAAAAAAAGCATTTTGAGATTCGGAATAAGGAGAATAAAGGAGCCTATTTGATTTGAAGAATAAAAAAGCGATTTTGGATTGTAAGACTTGGGCCAAAACTATGGATGGGTCTATTTTAAATATATGTTTATAGACAACCGATTGCGGAAAAAGAAGTACAGAAAATTGGGATCCAAAAATGTGAAACTGTAGGAGCCAGTTGGATTTGTAGATTACAAAAGTGAATTTACAATTGAATTGCGGAAACTGAAGACTGCAGCCGAACTTGTAGATAGGCTGATTTTCAATATTCGTTGATGGGTGACTTATCATAGAAAGAGAATTTTAAAAATTGGGACTCGAGTTTTATAAAGAGCGCCACCAAAGGCTCGGCAGCAGGCCTAAATACATGACTCATCAAAACCTATTCTTGTTAAATTACGGTTTCCATATGCCTTTCCCAAATCATATTCTAGGGTCTTGAATTTGCTACATAAGTAGCAATGACGTTCTATTATGTAGAAAAATCGACGACTGTCTCAACATTCCGATTCTGGATTTTTTGATAAAACAACCGATTCTACTTTTGATGAAGCTGATCAATTTAAATCTTCATTGTTTCCTGCTCATGTGCAAACAGGTTTTTTGGATTACTTTTGCCAAAGTTTTGTAGTTCATTCTGTCAGCTAGATGTCATGATCTTCGGCCACATGAAAGCCATTACAACTAATATTGAAATTGCTGTGGAGTTACCACTGCCACTCGGCACAGCATATTACTATGCACACCACCACAAACAGTGCAAACACGCAAAAGAAATTGCCGTATAATGTCTTTATAAAGGTCACGGCAACATAAAAACTACGCGGGCGTTGCACTCAGAATACCTCATGATTAGAAGTCGCTCTTGATGAAAAATAAAATGATGAGAAGCCATTCAACTCTTCGATTACAAGATTGACCAAGAATTTGGGAGACTTCAAAGTGAATTTTCGGTCTTCAAGACAGCAACAACCCATACGTATCGTTAGTTAGAAAGCATTTATGTGAACGCCAATTCCACTCGGTAATATCGCAGACAGCGAAAAACTATGAGCGCTCAACTCCCAGCCTTTTGATGATAAATCTTGTAATGAGATAAGTCTTGTACTGAGTTGATACGTTGCTAATCGCTTAATGCTGCTGATTACAACAACGTAAACTTCCGCAGTCTGAATTACCTTGTTGGTGTTTAGATTTTAAGCTCTCTCTTATCAGTTCCGCTCCTCAATCGGTTATCTCCTCAGATTTAAACCGTAAAAATAGTTCGGAAAATGTTCATAGCTATGCATCAGAACATCAAGAACGTGTAACGACACTTAGCAACTGGCTACAAGCTCTTGAAAGCGAAAGCTACAACGAAGAAAACAGCAAAGCCATTGGTTGGGACCCTAATCGACTGAAACAACTGTATGCTGCCAACAAGGCAGGTTAAGTGATGTAGAAATTGGTTTCAAACAAGAAATGGAGCAAGTTGAACCGTTGGCTCTTCCTCCCCAACTCTTAATTTTATGTTTAATTTGCTGAGTTTTCCGTAATTTTTCTGAAACTTACTTAAAAGTTTTTGTGAAGTATTTTTGCACCAATACCACGTACAAAGGAAAGACTATGGCAGTTTGTTAAATTTCGTAAAAGTCTTGAAATTTCAAAAAATTGCTTCTGCGGTAAATGGAAACATTTTTTCCACTGATTTAATTTTCCGTATGCACTTTTACATACTGTTCTAACAGCGGACTTTTTCAGCAAAGGCTCCAAAGATTGAATGAAGAATACCAAGCTGTCAATACTCTCCTATCAATAGCAAATCCTGTGTCCGGCAGCTCCAGCTCTGATGTTGATACCTGGAATCTCTTGATACTGCATCAGCGTTACACAACTTTACTACTATTTACAACAGACATGGATTGTATTCTGGAAGAAAGAATAAATATTTTATCAAAGGTATGCAATTTCAAAAGTTGGCGCAATTTCTTTGTTACTCAGCCATTGGTAAAGACCATTTGAGGCGATTTCTCTTTTTTACAGTGCTTTACCAGAAAAATTTTATACTCAATATTCACAAAAGAATTTCAACCCAAATTGTCTACTAACTTATCAATTCTAATGGCATTCTTCTGTCAGAACGGTAAAGACATTAACATAGCTCGACGTATGATGAACAAATACGATCAGTTTGCAAATTTCTCGGCCAATGGAACTTTATAGATTAGTTTTAACGAAACAAATTTTTTTGCTTGCGGTGCTGAATGTAGAACTAATTGTCCAGACCTATTTCGGAATTACTTCTTTTCAGATTTGATTACTCGGAGTTGCTTCCAATAAATATGCAGCTGCTTGAGTTCGTCAAACAAAAGTGAACAGCGCAGCCATTGTGAGGTTTGAACAGACGATCATTCGTCCGCGGTCGCTACTGCAACAGCGTTCCAGCCCGCTCGACCACGTTGCAGACAAATTCATTTTGCCTCTCTATTTCCCTCTCTCTCTGTTTTGGTCTATTTACCAGAGTGATTGGAGAAAGACAAACTGCATTGATTCAAGGCGTTCTGAAAGTTGTAATTTTGAGCATAAATACGACTATTTACTGTATAGTTAAGCAATAATCCGCGGCTAAAAGAGGTTTCTGAGTTTTGGGCCATTTACTTATGTAAAATTTTGTAAATGACGTCGTAAAACGGTGCAGTTTGGTGCAACTTGAGCTGCAATCAGTTGCCGAATCACTCTATTTGCCAATAATCCATGCAGAAGTAATAGTTTTTCACATGTGACGAGATATTGCCACTAATGAGAGCGTCACAGTAGGCTTCTGGCACTAACAGCTTTTTTCAAAGTTTGATTTAAGCCCTATTTAACCAATAGATTATTTGTAACATTTTAAAGTAAGTATCACGCCATTGTGATCGTTTATCAACTCAATAGCCATATTAGTGCTTCAAAATATTCCCTCACATTTTTTGGTCTTTACCTAGAAGACTGGTATGGTTAAAAATCATAAATTTTTAGGGCAACACTGAGAATATTTGTCTAAACGACAAAGTTTGGACCGAAAGTGGTTTGGGTATGTCTAGTTCACACTCGCTCAGAGCTGACGACCACGCAAATGAGTCCACACTTGAACTTTCTTGAATTGACTGTGATTAAAGATAGTGAGAGTCATCAATGCCATGATTGGAAAAGAAAGGGTTACCTGTATCATGCATTACCAAATGAAATAATTATTTAACAAAAGCGTTAAAGTGCCTTGGGTGCATTCTTTTTTAAAACGCAAAGAACTTCTATCGTCCCACTTACAAACTTGGCTAGAAAAACGAAGATTTCATTTTCGCATGAGCGATTCTTGACCGACTTCCCTCCACACAGCCATGATATTTATACAGTTATAATGTGTGCAAAGGTATTTACTTTCAAATAAATTGTTTTTTTGTAAATTTAATTTTTTTTGTGAACTGGTCCTCAAGCAATAGGTTTCAAATTTCCAGTCCAATAAACACTCCTTCCTGCAACTTGTCTTTACTTTTCAATAGTCCAAATTTCTCTTTTAAACACATAAATGCAGCTATCTAATGATGCACTGCTTTGACAAAGGTTTTCATTAGTCCTAATTAAATGCATAGTGAAGGTGGAAGCACATTTTCTGGCTTTACCATGCAGAGTTGTTTGTATCACGTTAATCCTTTCAACTGTTGGATTTTCACACAGTTTCTAAGTTTTTTTTCTGGAAGTAGTTACTGTTTTCCCGATTATCCCACATCAAAAGGTAATTCCAACCTCCGTGAAAAGGACGTATTCGATTGAATCATCTCCTCTGACCTCAATAACCAAGACATAACTACTCCCATTCATGGCTCTTTTTGTAGTCGCTCCTCCACTGACATCTCCTTTGCTACCTCTTCTCTCGCCCTCTATTGCTTCTGGGAAATGCTTCAGGGCCTGGGTTTTGACCACCTACCAATTATACTAACCGTCCCTCATCCTCCGGTCTTTCGCTCCAAGGAACGTCCCCCATCCTTCAATTTTCAGAAAGCTTGTTGGGATGACTATGTCTTTTCCTTCGGCTCTCACTGTTCTTCTGCAGAGGAATACTCGTCTTCTTCCCTTTCCTCTGCTGCCGCTCTCTTTACTTCTCTGACACTGAGTGCTGCCACATATTCCATTCTTTTCGGCCGCATCAAACGCCATCTTAAAGCCTAGTGGTCCGCTGAAGTGGAAGAAGCGGTAAATGAAAGACGTAAGACTTTCGCTGCCGCTCACAGAAGCGATGAAGAGTCAGGCTTACACCTCCGCTTCCCGACACGCTTCGCCAAGTTATCGCCAAGGCTGAGGCTGAGGCATGGCAGGCAACTTGCTCTTCTTTCTCGCCCAAATCTGTATACTCTCTCCTTCGTTCTGTCGCTGGCACTTCTTCCTTCTCTCCTAACTTCCCCAACTGTTCCTCTCCCAGGTAGTCGGCTTCGGTTTTTGCCGATTATCTGAGATCCCACTTCTCTGTCTCCCAGCCAAAATTCCCGCGTCGCAAAGCTAGAGACTATCTTTCCGAGCACCGCTGAGCCACATGCTTGGAGGAGTCTCACTCATCCTTTTTCTCCCCCGCTGAATTTCTTGCAGCTGCCTCTAACCTCTTCTTGTCCACTGCCACTGGCCCAAACAAAATTGTCTACCCCATGCTGAAGTGCCTTTCCCGTTCTGGCATGCATTTTCTTTTTCACATTTTCAATTTCTTCTGGTCTTTACATTCCTTTCCTTCCATCTGAAACACATTTTCGATTTTTCCTGTCCATAAGATGGGAAAGCATCTCGACTCTCCTGCTTTCTTCCGATCTACCTCTCTCACCTCCTGCGTCTCAAAGCTTTTTTAAACGCACCATTGTATCTTGCTTACTTTTCTTTCTGGAGTCCAATTCAATTCTCTTTCCCCACCAGGCCGGTTTCCGCATTGAACCACTTTAGACCAAATTCTGCTTCTTTCTCAGTCCATTTCAGATGGGTTTAGCAAACCCAGAAGGCTCTCGGACGATTCTCGCTACTATCGACTTTTCTAAAGCTTTCGACTTTGTCTGGTACCCATCCCTTTTCCACAAACTCATTTCGGCTGGCCTCTCTTTTTGCTTTGCTCGTTGGAATAGGGTTACTATATCTGACGAGGAAAAATTCCGGACGCAATCGCTCACTCTTTTAAGCATTGGCAGTAGGGTTGGTAGAGTAGTGACTTTTTGTAAAAAAGTTGTTACCTTTTGCTAGCAAGTTTGAAATTTGTTACAATTGTTACGACGCTACCAAAAGTTGTAACAAGTTCACTTGTTTATTAGCAAATATTTTGGCCCCAATATACATGTAAGTAAACAATGCTCTGAAATAACGGTCGGAGATGTTGGAGCTGGTGTTACGTTACCCCAAATAAGGGTGTTCTCCAAACAAATAGGTGATCACCTGTCTCGCTGCCATTTGTGCTAAACGCGGCAGTGTTAATTCAATCCAAATGGCCCGCTCAAACAGACTATTCGATTCGAATATTGCAATTTTTTGTTAACTGCTTTTTCTGCTTCTTACTTGCAAAAATTCCGGACATTTGAGCAAAATTCCTGACATTTCAGCAAATTCCGAACAGAACACCTGAATTCCGGACATGTCCGGAATTTTTCGGACATATGGCAACCCTACGTAGACTCAATCTTTCCTTTCTGATAGGCGCGCTTGCGTGGTGTTTCGATGTATCAAAAGTCGCTCCTTTCGAGTCCGTCGTGGTGTTCCGCAAGGATCCGTTCTTGGCCCTGCACTTTTCTCTCTTCTTGTCAATGATCTCCCTGCTTCTACCGCCAGCTGTTTTCTTTACGCTGACAATCCGCATATTTGGTCCTCCTCCTCCTTAGTCCCTACTGCGGTGGAGGCCACACAAGGAGCTCTGATTCGATTGGAGCGCTGGTCTAAATACTAGTGTCTTCCCTTCAATCCGAGCAAATGTGAGGCCTCCTTCTTCTTAGTGAATCCCCACCAAGCTAACCTCCAGCCCAACTTCCTCTTATTCAACTCCCGCCTACGTTTCAACCCCCTTTCAACCCTTCTTTGGGTCATCTTCGACCGCGCTCTTTCCTTTTCTAAACATGCATCTTCGCTGAAGGCCAAGGTTTTCCCTCGTCTCAAGGCCTTACGCTGTATCTCTGATTCCTCATGGGGTCCCTCTAAGTAGTCCCTCTCTCTTCTATATAAAGCTTTTCTTCGGCTCCTTCTCACTTATGCTTCACCCGGATGGTTCCCTTTTTTAAAAGTTACCAATGCCACCCAATTGGAACGCCTTCATTGAGCGGCTAGTCGCGTCATCTCCGGTTGCTTCTCGTCTTCCCCTATCTCACTTTTCCTCTGTGAGGCGTCTCTACCTCCCTTGCGAGTCACCCTAACTAATTATGCTCTGTCATCTCATGAGCGGGCTCTTCATCTTTCAACCTCCTTTTCTATTTCAGCTTTGGCCAGACTTGGAGTGAAGCCAAGACTCTGCAGATCTTCCTGGAGAAATTTTGCTTCCACTCACCCGCTGATGCTTCCTTCTACTTCTCCTATGGAGATTTTCCTTGCTTGCTCTTCCTCACCTCCTTGGAAGCTGTCTTCCTTCACTGTAGAGTCCACCCTTTCCTCCTCATACTCTCGCTCTGATCTCCCCTCTCGCCAAGGTGCGGCTCTCGCTCACCTTGACTCTCTTCCACCTCATGATCTGGTGCTCTAGACTGACGGCTCTTTTCTTTGGCAAAAGCGGCTCTGGCGTACTTACCAACTGCTTTTTTTGTAATACTGAGACCACTCTTTCTTTTTCAGCAGGCCCAGTATGCTCAAGTTTTTTCGCAGAAGCCTGCGCCTTTTTGCAAGCTTTTTGTTGGTCTTGGTAGCACCAACAAGTCTTCCACTTCTCTTCTCTTCTCCTCCTATCTGACTCTCGTTCTGTTCTCGCCACTCTGTCCTCTCCTCCATCTTTCTTTTTACCTGAAACTCTGTGGCAGATCTGGCAGGAATTGTCTTCTCTTTCCAGTACAATCAGGCTACGATGGGTCCCCGGACATTCGTTTCTCCCGGGGAACAACGCAGCTGATGAGCTGGCCACACGGGAAGCGCTGCTCGTGCCCTCTGCAATCCCTTCTAATCTCTCCTGTTATCTACCGTAACCACTCTTTTTTTTCTCGGACTGGGGGCGAACTGTCTCATCTAAATTCTTCAACAAGCAGGTTCCCTCGATTTCCATTGAGGGATTTGTGTTCCCTCGTCACGCTCGCTGTGTTCTCTCTCGTCTTCGCTGCAACGGACACAGCCTTCTGTTAAGTTCATCTCTCTAGAATTGAGAATCCATCTTGCAGCGCCTGCGGACACCCGTCTCAAGACACCTCTCGTCTCATTCTGCACTGTCCAGCTACGGACTCCTTTCGCCGCTCGCTCTTTGGCAACACTCGATTTCTCTTTGACCTCTGGTCCAGGCCCTGGGGAATTTCCCGGCTTCTGGGACTCCACAATCTTCCGCCATGCCCCCATCCCTCGGAAGGGGTCAGGTAACAACAACTACTACAACAACAGGAACTAGTGTAAGGGCAGAGTTACAGTTTGGAAATACAATTTTGAGTTTTTACGGGTACATCCTTTCGTACTAGCTAAGCAAAAACAACTTCTTGATTCGTCAGTCCGCATACTCCAAATCATTGGTACAGCAAAAGGCATTTTCCTTTGCTCCTATTTATCCACCGAAGTAACTAGGCTAAATGTTGCGTGCATTGCAGCAAATGTAAGGAGCCTACAATTTGTCTTAATCACCAACTGCACAGCCGAAACAACACTTGTGAGCTATCTTCACTTTCGAAGAAATATTTCGACGATGTGACAGTAAAGTGGAGTTCCCGCAAATATAACAAAAACTGTTGGCACTATTCTTACACTTCCTTCTGTTGCATAACAATCCACAGCATAATAGGTCTAGCTGTAACAAAACTTCTAAAAAGAAGCTAACTATAATTTTATATCTGGTAAAAAAAGCTTGAGCTACTCCTCTCTACCTGCATCATGAAGGTAGTAGTTTTGTACTATTAAATTCCTCAATGCTTTAGATCAATAAATTCAATCAAACACATATTCTTAAACTTTCTTTTATGTTCACACATCTGAGCGATATAACCTTATCAGTTATGCAAGTTTAAAGGCAGAGATGTCAATGGCAATGAATATAGCTTGCTAGCGAGCAGAGAATGATTTGATTTTGATAGGTGTAGCACATGAGCTACGACTCCCTTACCATATAAATTTGCGTCGACTGAGTTCCAATTTATTCAATTAACGCAACACCGCAACTACGACGAGCAGGTACACAACCAGGGTTTTTTGAGGTGGTTTGCAGCCTTCTTAGTTACCCTGGTTGTGGTCTAGCTCTTCAGTAAATCATAAAAAACTGACTTTTTAAGGCCCTTGATAAATTTATACTGTGTGTCACGAATAAGGAAATTTGCTTTATAAGCGTTGTTTTCATATTGTGTAAAGCGCTGCGTTATTTGTTGCTCGATTGCTGACTGAGGGAAAGACCCTTTTTTCCTCGCAAGCCGATTGCTGAGTACGCCATTTATTACGTCAAATTGTTATGACGACATTGTAAAATCCCAGAGCGATCTAGCGATTCTAGCTTCTTCATAGAATTTCGATGAACGAGTAGCGTAACTCGTAATGCTTTTTTCTTGTTGTTTACGTGATTTCGTTCGAGCGTTCTCCAGATTGTTTCGTCATTTATATATAAGGCGACGGGATTTTCTTTGCCCAGAGCGCCGGCCAGAGAGAGAGCGAGACCAAGCCCGAGAGAGAGAGGGCCAAAGAGAGAGCGAAAAATAAAAAAGGAGTGGTTTGACGGGTTAAGGAGGACCCATCACGGTGTTGTTTTTTTTTGCGATAATTTATTGTGGATTTTGTGGACGTGGAGAATATTGAATAGTTATTGGTGGACTTATTTTGCGGTCTTTCTTGATTGTGTGGTAAAGTGACTAATTTTTGGAATCGTTGAGCGAAGAAGTTTGAAGTCGTGAAGTACCATTTCTGTGAATATATTATTCTGTTATTAAAGTGGGTTTGAAGTGTTTTAGAGGAAGCCAATCTTTTCCAAGCTTTTATTAAGTTGTAGCCAGACCTAATTATCCGAGCGATTATCACACGTCGCCTCAATTTTAAAGGAATTTGAAATTGAGATAGAACCGAAAGTTCTATTAATAATATCCTATATATATTAAAAACGCGACACTGTGCTGAATACTATTGGATTATTTTTGTTTATTTGTTTAAATTTATGTTCTCTGTAGTGCCTAGTGCACTTGATCAGACATACATTATTAGGCCTGTTAGTGCTATTATTATTATTACTGGACTACTTATGTACCGGCGCCATTAATCAAATTCGTAACCACGGTTATAGAAATTGTACTTGTCCAAATTAAACTGATTCTGCTTTTAAGATTATATGGTAGCCTACGACTTAATCGGAGTCATCACCTTAACCGCTTCTGTTACTTCAGCTAAATCACCTCGAATGCGTTGGTTACTGAACACTTTGAATCTTTCTGTAGATATCTATCGCAAACGTATTGAGCGCTCTTCTGGCTTGCAAGTTATCATGAAGTGTGGGGTGCAGAAAAACGCCGCCAAATAATTACGGGAAGAAGGCAGACGAAGAAAATAAGAGTTGCACGTTATTCGTTCTAAACCTAATTACCCTTTAAACTATTTCCACCCTTGAGATCTTTCATCTACATATTTTACAGTTTCAATTTAAAGCAATTTTAAAATGAACGAAATAATAACTCGGCAGGGAATCCCCTGAACTCGCCATTGAGTTCAGATAGACCAGTTACTTGAAGGCGCAACAACCTGGCAGCTTCGAAAAAAAGAGTTCAATAAAAATACATAATGGTATTTTTAATCACAAAGTTGTTGGGAGGTTCTAAAAAAACATCGGCAAAAAATAATCCTAAAAAAACAAAAAAGTAGTTAGATGCCAATTACTTATAACTTTCACCATCTGTACAATTGCTATTATGGTAAAAAGTTTTTGTTACTTCGATAGACAATAACATCAGAAATATTGAATGATATTCTAATTCTTTTGATCTTGGTGAGTCAAAAACATTTTATTGGAGAGAGAAGAAGGACAAGTTGTTACATTTTTTCTGATGACAAATTTCTTTAAGATTTTTGAACAATGATCGGCAGCGTGTAACCAAATTTAAAATCACTCTAAAGGCTGGTTTCTAATAGGCATAGATTGCTGGCGTAGCGTAAAACATTTTTGTTTCTCTATTTAGTCTTATGCGCCGAGCGAGCGTGCATTTATGCGCGGCTGATAAGCTGGCTAGACGGCGAGCGCTACTCGTGCACTCTGCAATGCCTAGTAGTCTCTCTTCTCTAACCTCTCGTATCCACTCTTCTCTTTTCGACTAGAGGCGTACTGTCTCATCTAATTTCTTCGACACACAGGTTCCCTCGTTCTCTACTGAAGAGCTTGTGCTCCCTCGTCACGCTCGCTGTGTTCTGTCTCGTTTTCGCTGCAATTTCTAGGATTGGCAGAATCGAGAACCCTTCATCCAGCGCTTAGGGACACCAGTTCCAGGACATCTCTCATCTCATTCTGCACTGTCCAACTATGGACTCCTTGCGCTGGTCGCTCTTTGGCGACTCTATGTATTTCGATGACCTCTGGTCCAGACCCTGGGGAGCTGCCCGGCTTCTCGAGCTCCATGGTCTTCCACCATGTCCCCTATTCCTCGAAAGAGCTTGGGTCGCAACAAAAAAACAGCAAGCGTTCGGCTGGCGTATTCAAGTTTTCTCAGACCTGAGCGAATATAAGCTATAAGGGCGTTCAGATATTGCTTGGTTTTGTGCTAATTAATAAGATTGTTTTTGTTCTAGTTTGTTCGGTTGTTTCTGAGGAGGTTAATTCGTTTGTTTTGTTGCTTACTGGTACGTTTTCACTTTTTTGTTTGAATAGCCATGGATGTTTGAAATTCGGAAAGGATTGCCATGGATGTTTGAAATTCGGAAAGGATTGCAATGGATGTTTGAAATTCGGAAAAGATTACTAGTTACAGAGTGTATCTGTGTTTAGCTGGTACAAAGGCCCCACACCATGGTCTATAGGTCCCCACACTTATAGTAATTTGATACCCAAACACTACCCGTTATACCAAATTCTTTAGGAACGTCATGCTCCGCCGTCCACAATGCTCCTCCTCTCTTTCTTTGCTTGGCCCCTATTCTGATTATGTAGAGGTCAACATCTCTCTAAACGACTCCACCTCGCTCTCATTTCTTAATGTTTATGCTCCCCCTATTTGTTCTTCTACGAAGGATGGCAGAACCAATTTCTTTTCTTTCTCCATTCTTCCCTCGTATGTGGAAGCGGAAGCGGTGGATTTTTCGCGCTTCCGCTTCCATAGAAAAAGTACCGCTTCCAGCTTCCGCTTCCGCTTCCACATCCCTGGTTCAATGTGAACACCGTTAGTCACACGCCAAACTTCAAGCCAATAGTCAAATTCCTGCTAAAATGCGTTCCAGCATTGTGCTGTCTATGATTGCAAGTTGCAACAACTTCCGTTATTCGGCCTTGAGTTCAGCTACATCTTTTGAAAGGGGGAGGCGCATAGACCAGTGCTTTTATAGAACCCACAAAAAGAAGTGGCAAAGTGTGACATCTGGACACCTGGGATATCAGGGCAAGAAAACGCGATCATCAAGTGTCGCTGAATCCGTTTTTGAAAGTTCAAGGACGCAAAACGCTTTTTCTGGTTGAGTGGAAGCCATTGGTGGATCTAGGTTATCTTAGTTATTTAAGCTACATGAAAAGATACGAAAAAATTATCAGCATGACAAAAAATCAATGAATTTAACATTAAAATGACAACAGTTTCATTCAACTACCATTTATAGATCAGCAGAAATGAGGACTTGAAACGTGCCCAAGACTTTTGGAACATCCTATATATAAATGGCGACGTTCTGGAAAAAGCTCGAAGACATCACGTGAAAAAAGGAAAGAATCACCACCAATAAGTTGTGTAACAGTCAAACAAAAAAACTAGATTTACTAATATTAGTTTTAAAAAAAAAAAAAAAAAAAAACAACTTAGATTTACTAAATCACTCTAGGACTTGGTTATGTCATAAAGGATTGTGACGTAAGAAAAGGCGGGCTTGTAGCAAATCTAAATGCGAAGGAAAAAATGTCTTTTTTTTTCCGATTAACAGCCGAGCAAACAAAATAATGCGGCAAAGCAAAGCGATAAAATTACAGCAACTATACATACAGTATATGAAAACCATTCTTACAAGGCAAATTTTCCTATTCGTGAGATTTCCAATGCTAGCAGTGAGCCTATTTTCAGCCAGTTTTTACTTTCTTCTGGTGATGAGTTTTCTTTTTTAACACTGTTTTATTGATATCAGATATGAAGTGAACTGTTTGACGATTCACGCTTGAAATTGAAGCACCACATGCATTGTAATCTGGCAAACAGTGCTTGAAGCACATCAAAATTGAGAGCTAAATAGGTAAAAAAAATATTGAGCTTGAAATGAGATACTGGAATTTTCTTTGATCTTTTTTCCAGCAAGTTTAGTCTTTTTGTAATTTTCAATTAGGCTTACCTCCGCTTAGTTTGAAAGCAAACGTAAATACTTAGGCTTATAACAGGTGTAACGGGTTCATGGAGCAGAGACCCTTGGGGTAGTCTCCGAACCCGAGACAGATTGCAGTAAAGCTGAAGTTGTAAATAGATGAAACGCGCTTTTCCTCTCGTCACGCTGTTATTGTCTGACTTTCTTGAATAAATTCTTTGATAAATTTTTATTGATAATACGCAAAACTGAAATGGAAATAATGAAAGTGATAAGCAGATAGGAAAAAACAGATGGATTGGGTTCGGCGACGTTGGCGTTGTAGCGATGTAGCGTTGTTAGCGGCGTAGCGGTTTCAAACTATTTTGACTCCCAAGTACTTTCCTTTCCTACAGCTCCAACACAATAACAATCGACAAAGGAACAGCTCAACCAACTTTTCTCTACGTTGGGATCTACGAGCTTTCTTTGATAGTCCTTTGACTTCTACTCAAACGTGCAGGTTTTACAAACAACGTAATCCTTCTTGCGACGTGTCTACTTGAGAATAGTGTAAAGGTGTGTTAACAAGGCAGTTACTACTGCGTCGCTTGAGGGTCAACCTTGCCAATCCAACGACTAATCAATAAAAAACGATACCTCGAGTGTAACACACATAACGACGACACAACGCGGGTTCGAATCACAGATTGGCTATGCAAAAACTAGATTTAAAGCATTAGATGTTGCCAGATATTGTAACAATATTTACAGCAGGTATGATGCCTGGTAAAGTACAATGATACATTGCTGTACTTACATAGCGGTTTAAATCTAGCTTTGTGATAATACAATGGCAAGTGCGAAAACTGCAATAACCAAACTGTAGCATAACTCTAGTTAAAATACTTTTGTAAATTTGTGTAGTGAGTCTTACTAAGGTACAGTTTCAAGTTTTGACAATTTTATTTGTTATGATCACCCTGTAGTAATTTAATCGTTTGGTATTCCACGGACTCATGGGTTAGTGGCGTCACTTTTGTTTGTGATACGCAGCGTCGCCTCAAAATTTATTTCCTTCAGGCTAACTTTTTCCAGTTTCAGAGATTTCCTCCAAAAAAGTTCTGAAGTAATGCACCCTCAACTGATGTCACTACCTGGATCAAATTTTTGGAATCGTTGAGCGAAGAAAAAAGTTTGCCATTCATTACCGAACAAAAAAGTTTGCCCTCCCAGCTGTGCCTTAAACTTTATTCAATTAACGCAAGACCGCATCTACGACAAGCAGGTACACAACCAGGGTTTTTTGAGAGGCTTTGCAGCCTTCTTAGCTACCCTGGTTGTGGTCTAGCTCTTAAGTATATCACAGAAAACCTGACTTTTTAAGGCCCTTGATAAATTTATACTGTGCTGGATACTACTGGTTTTTCTTTTGTTTATTTGGTTAAATTTATATGCTCGGTAGTGCCTAGTGCACTTGTCCAGACATACACTATTAGGCCTGTTATTGCTATTATTATTATTACTAAACTACTTATGTACCGGCGCCATTGATTAAATTCGTAACCACGGTTATAGAAATTGTACTTGTCCAAATTAGACTGATTCTGCTTTTAAGATTATATGGTAGCCTACGACTTAATCGGAGTCATCACCTTAACCACTTCTGCTACTTCAGCTAAATCACCTCGAATGCATTGGTTACTGAACACTTCGAATCTTCCTGTAGATATCTACCGCAAACGTATTGAGCGCTCTTTTGGCTTGCAAGTTATCATGAAGTGTGGGGTGCAGAAAAACACCGCCAAATAATTACGGGAAGAATGTCTTTACAGACGGTTTGGTTCACTGTTTGGCCTTGGGGTAGGAATTCGAAATGAACGATGTCTTAAAGGCATTCTTCGGCGCCTTATAAGACAGTGCGTGACAAGAAGTGGAGCCTTTGGGAAGCTCACGCATGGAGGCTCCATAACATTAACGCTCCTGATCACACAGCAGCCCTGAGTATTGGTCAGTTTTTCGCAGAAAGGAACATTGCAACTTAGGAATACCCCCCATATTCCCTCGATCTGACCCCGTGTGACTTTTTCCTCTTCCCCAAGATCAAATCTGTTCTGAATAGAACCCATTTTTCTGACATCGATTCCATCAAAATGGCCGCGACGACGGAGCTTAAAAAGATCCCAGAAAATGTCTTCCAAGAGTGTATTGAATCCTGGAAAAGGCGAATGCACAAGTGTTTCAAAGTGGAAGGAGATTACTTTGAAGGAATTTGACTTTGGTATATTTCAATATTTTTCAATAAAGTTTTTATAACACCAGTCTCGTTACTTTTCGGACACACCTCGTATAAGGGCGTTTAGATACTGCTTGGCTTTGTGCTAATTAATAAGATTGTTTTTGTTCTAGTTCGTTCCTTTGTTTCTGAGGAGGTTAATTCGTTTGTTTTGTTGCTTACTAGTACGTTTTTACTTTTTTGTTTGAATAACCATGGATGTTTGAAATTCGGAAAATATTACTAGTTACCGAGTGTATCTGTGTTTAGCTGGTACAAAGGCCCCACACCATGGTCTATAGGTCCCCACACTTGTAGTGATTTGATACCCAAACACTACACCTTATACTAAGTTCTTTAGGAACGTCATGCTCCGCCGTCCACAATTTCACATGTGCAATTAGTTGTGAAGACAAGTAAGGTCTACGCCTACAAAACTGTAGCTAGATGAAGTATTTTTCTCGCTAACTATTCTATTTGAATAAGGTTTTGTTGTAATTTGTTAAGATTTGTGTAAATATATATTACAATTAGCTTTCGATTTGTTTATTTGCTGAGGAATTCCTACACACTGTGGGAATTATGAACCAAAATTTATTTAATTTGAAATAACAATTTTGATAAAGTAAATGGAGATACAGCAACTTCTTACGATAAATATGTGTGGCAATGTTTATAGTTTGTTACTTGCATTTTTTACTCACAGCGGGTGACAATCAACGTTGCAAAGTAAAAAAAAACTGAATTTCTATCCAAAGGTCACACTTTATCCATTCAACATACGTGTTGGTGTAAACATTCAATTGACAATCTTGAAGTAATGCCCATTTTATTAATGGCTAATCTTATGATATGTCAGGCTAAAACCGCTTAGCAAACATTAGGTGGCCTCTTTACTTCAGAGTTAAACATTTACTCACCAAAAATAAACAGTTTGCATTGCCGCTTTTAAAACACAGTATTGTATCGTACCTTAAACATATTTTATGGAAAAAATGTCCTCTAGTAAGTTTATTTCAAAGCCGCTGACTATCAACGACAAAGAAGAAGTTGAGAAGTTATTGTTTGGATATGTGAAAGATGAACCTACATGCCGATTTTTGAATTTCTCAGAAGAAGAGAAACAAAGAGTCGTAAAAGGCTATCTCGCAGCTGCGCTTAATGGAGTATCTATTGGTTTGTACAATCAAGAAACCAAAGAATTGGCTAGTATAGCGGTTATCACTCTACCTGGATATCATGTACCCGATCAGCATTTTGCTGGACCAGACGGTAGATTTTCAAAAAAGCTACAAACATTAGTGGAGTTTGATCGTTATGCAGAAAGGGGATCATCCGAGTTTTTAGGGAGTGATAACATCATTAAACTAGCACTTGGTTATGTCAAACCAAAGTATAGAGGCTGTGGCACACACAATGTAATTGTTGACTGGGCTGAGAAGGTTGGACGAGTTCTAGATTGTGATGGGCTGTTTGTTGTGACTAACTTATCAGCAGTCGGATGGCTATTGGTTAGAAGGGAATTTGTGGAAGTAAAAAAAGTATTTTACAAAGATTATCGTGATCCAGTCACTGGAGAAGCAGTGTTTGCCAATATGTCTCACGATAAAGAACATGCTCTACTACTTGTAAAACGCTTGAAGCCTTTATCTTCAAAGTTGTAACGTTAAACTGATTTGAGCACATTGTGATGTATATAGCATGTATCATAAAAACGTAAAATGAAAGACATGGTTAATGTAGGATTTTTAGGAAATCGATTCCGATCAGACGACTAGAGTCGGTGTTACCCGGTACGAACTAGAAAAGTTTGATCACAATTAAGAAAGGACAGCATTTGGTTTTCGCCAACAATTATTGTTTTCAAGATATGCTAAAGTGTTACCTAATGCGAATCGTACTTTCTCATATGGTGACTTTGTTGGTTTAAAACAATAAAAATATACTTATCAAGCAAGTTTCAGGTGACCACATGAAAAAGTGCTATTAGTAGTATGTAATGACACTTTTGACCCCGTTTTTGTAGCGCGCTCCTACGTCATTTCCGTTGAACGTGTACGACTGGCGTGGTCCTACGCCATGAATTACTTCCGATTACATTGTATAACTTCCGATTACATTTGTATGATTTCCGTCTACATTTGTTTGATTTTTGTTTGTGCTTGAATTTGACAATTGAAAGAAAATGATTTTATTTGTTTTGTGTTTTTGTTTGTTTTATTTGTTTTTGGAAATGCTGTTATTTGTTTGAGTTCTTTTTAGGAATGATTTTGTTTGTTTGTGATCTTATTTCTTTTTGAGAGTAATTTGCTTTTATTTTTGAAAATGATTTGATTTAATGTTGTACCCTCGCTTCAGAATACCGCACTTCAAAATTCTCCAAATATTATTAATTCCACTCTGATTTTCAGCTCGTAAACGATCTTTTGTCCTATTGTAAGCATAGCTGTTGTAAAGCGGAAACATTAATTTCTATGTCGTGACTGAAGATAGAAACCTTTGGTGCTATATCACAAGCAAACTTCCTTGCGAGCGGAAACATCAGTCGCACGTTGTCGTTCACGTTGTTTTTTGAAAATTGTAACTATAAAATCACATTATCTCGTTCTTTTTTGATTTGATCTTATAATCCCCTAGAATGTTGTGTCCTTGCTCTTCTAGATGTGTTTATTGGAGATATTTTCTTTTACTTGATATTGATTCTCGATAGGATTATCTTGATATAAGTTCTGCAGTTGGTTAGAATTAATTTGCTTTCATTCCAGTAGAACTATGTAGGCAGTGGATTCAGTCCTATTACAATACAATCTTGGAGGAAGAAAACCTTGGATAGATATAGATATAGTTACCAGTGTGATGAAAGACAGATGTTTGAGGGGAAAGTTTGCATGTTTATCACTAGCTGAAAACATACAGAAGAAAACAATTTGATAACTTTAGTACAACCAGTAGTTTAGAACAAGCTGGATATACAATCTAGGAGGAATGTAGATTTCAGAAGAACTAGCGGTAGATACAATCTTGGAGGAGTATAGATTTTAGAAGAACTAGCCACAGATACAATGTTGGGGAGTATAGACTTCATAATAACTACCAGTATGATGAAAGACAGATGTTGAATGGCAAAGAGAAAAATCTGCTTCTCCATTACTTTTTGTAAGCTTACAGAAAAAAATAATATACAATCAACAGTTTTTCTAGATCATACAGATTTACCGGAGAATAATTGCATGCAGTGGAGCGACATTGTGAAAGTATGAGTTTGCTTCCAGAAGAGGTTAAGCTTCGTGAAAGGAAAAATATTAAATTTGATACAATTTCAATTAAAAACTTGTACCGCTAGCCGTTAGTTTTATACTTTTTTCGAAGAAAATTTCAGTAGTTTGAGCTGACTTTTGGGTAAAATTGAGACAAGATTGCTTCACATATGAGAGTAAGGTAGTAAAATCGTTAGTGCAGTATTAGAAACATTCGAATACAAAGGAAAGGCCAGAACAATGAAGTTTGTTTAAATTCAGCAGTTTTCAATCACTACTCATGCTTGCCATTGTTAAACCAAGAAGATTCAACTGTAATTGTGTGCAGATTGTTTTACTTATAAGCATTCCGCATGCATCGAATTTACAATATCTTTTCATATAACAACTAGAAAACAAAAATTGTATTCTATCATAACCAGAGACGTAGCAGCCGCCCCCCAAACCCCCCAATTGGCGGGGGCCCAGGCCAACTTTGGGGGCCCAAGTTAGTCTGAAATTGCTTTTTGGCTACGTGACTATTTTCAGTTCAGCAGACTTGTTTACAACCGATTTAAACTGTAGGAAGAAATTGGCTTGTGACATCATAAGTGAATGCTAGGTCATTTTATCTCGCAGAATCTAGAATATTTCGATTGATTTTCTGGTAGAATCTTGAATATTCGATTGACGTAAAATGCCGTTGTTACGCAACAATCATAGAATGGTCTGGAATTCTGTTTGGCTATAAATACCGGGACAATATATATACACTGCAGAGTGCAGATAAAGTATTTTATTGACATTGTATAGAATGAAACGTTCAAAAAGTGGTGCTCAAAAGAGAAAAGAAGCAGCCACTGCTCGAGATGCTGTAGCGAAATTGCCCAAGATGACAGATTTTTTCAAGATTACTGAGCAGAGTAGACCTGGCACTAGTACCGAGAGGGATGAAGAAAACTATAGTGTACAAGAAAAAGAAGACTATGACGATCAGCATCAAAGTGATTGTGAATTTCCAGAAAATGTAAGTTGTGATTTACCTGCCAATACGCAGCTTTCAATATCAAAAATAACTGAATCTCAATTTACCCCTATCCCTGATGACCCATGTAAATGGCCTGAAAGTATTTCTGATGCTCAACGATGTGATATAGTAAAGCGTGGACCACATCAACTAATAATGAATTTTCCATATAATAACACAACTCCAAGGCGACGTTTTTCCTCCAACCATTATAAACGTGTGTTACCTAATGGTGAAAGTGTTTCACGGTCGTGGCTAGTTTATTGTGGGGAATCAGATCAAGTTTTTTGCTTTTGTTGTAAGCTATTTGGAAAAACACTAAGCCCCTTTTGTAGTGGTATAAATACATGGGAGGGTTTTTCGAAAAAACTGAAAGACCATGAAAACGGCATTTCCCACCAAGAATGCTGCAGTCAATGGATGTTGCTAGCTGAAGGGATAAGAAATTCATCCACTATCGACAAACGCGAGATGAATATTTTTTTCAATGAAAGACACGTTTTTGGAGAAATGTTTTAGAGAGACTTATCGACATTGCCTTGTTTCTATCGGAAAGGAATCTTGCTTTTAGAGGATCTGAAGAAGTCTTAGGATCTCCTCACAATGGAAATTTTCTGGGTATATTTGAGCTTTTGGCAAGAAGAGATCCGATCCTAAAAGAGCTTCAAGACAGAATCAAGAATAAAAGCACTAAAGATCGCTATTTGAGTCCTACCATACAAAATGAACTAATTGAATTGCTAGCGACAGAAGTTGAAAAAGAAAATTTACAGCAATTGAAATTGGCAAAATATTTTTTTATAATTTTGGACTGCACTCCAGATATGTCACATCATGAACAAATGTCTGTCATTCTCCGTTATGTACTATGTAATGAAGAAGCTGCTGTTGTTAAAGAAACATTTTTTGGCTACTTGAGAATAAGTGACAGTACTGGGAAAGGCTTGTTGGACGCTTTCTTAGAAAAAGCGACCGAACTGCAACTCGAATTGTCTGATTGTCGAGGTCAGTCATATGATAATGGTGCTAACATGAAAGGAAAACATTCTGGGGTCCAAGCAAGAATGCTAGACATCAATCCCAAAGCTGTTTACGTGCCCTGTGCAAACCATACCCTTAACTTAGTTGTTGTTGACAGTGCTAATTCATCGACCGAAGCATTGACATTTTTTGGAGTACTTACAAGGTTGTATGTGCTGTTTTCTTCCTCTGCTCAGCGTTGGGAAATTTTGAAGAAACATGTGGAGCTGTCCATAAAGTCACAATCTGATACTCGTTGGGAAAGCAGAATTAAATGCATCAAACCTCTTCGATACAATTTAAAAGAGGTGTTGCTGGCACTGAAAGACTTGGAAGCCATTTCCATAGAAAGAAAAGATGGAAGAGCTGCCTCAGAAACAAAATCGTTGATAGCTCATTTATCAAAATGGAGTTTTCTTTTGTCGGTGTTTATTTGGTATGATATCCTATTCCAAGTCAATAAAGAAAGCAAGATTCTTCAATCGTATGGAGTCTCCCTTCATACAATGGAAACGGAAATCCAGGCAACTGAAAAGTTTTTGCAAAACTATCGCACAACGATTATGACAGTGCCGCAACATCTGTTGTTGAAATAGCACAGGAATTGGATATTGATCCTTCTTTTCCTCCGTCAAGAAGTGGAAAGAAAAGAAGATTGTTTGATTACCAAGGTGAAGAGGAACAACGAGCTACTCCTGAACTGAAATTTAAAAGCAACTTTTTCTATCCATTAGTAGACCAGGCTATTATGTCAATAAAGGAGCGCTTTAATTTGTTACGTGAGGTTTCTTCCGCCTTTTCGTTTTTGTACACACGAGACAAACTTTTGCTTGTGCAACAAGAAAATGCTCTTCTTACTTGCTGTAAAGAGTTCCAATAAAAGTTCGGTGACATTGATTCTGATGAAATGAGCGCTGAGCTACAGCGGTTTGTTTTAATTTTACAAAAAAAACGCAATCTCAATACGGCTCAAGACTTTCTGAACTATCTTCTAAAGACTCATTTATTTGAATTGTATCCGAATGTGTACATCGCACTTCGAATCTTACTAACTTGCCCCGTGACTGTTGCCAGCGCTGAAAGAAGCTTCAACAAATTGAAACTGATCAAAAGTTTTAATAGAACGTCTATGACAGACAGTAGACTATCTTCATTAGCCATGTTGTCAATCGAAAATGACTGCGCCCGATCTCTTGATTATGACAATGTCATAACAGCATTTGCGAACAAAAAGGTTCGCTCTAGACTATTTAAATGATGCTGTGTTTTTATAACTTTTTCATGTTTTTCAGTGTCATTGCTTTCGTTTGGCAGTGTCTGCATAAATGTCCTACTGAACTCTGGCATCGGTGCCGAATTTTTTATGACTTGCACCTTCGGTATCGGCATGCTTTATTCTGACATTAGCCTGTTTACTTATGTACAAATTGTGGTGTATTTTCTTAATGCAGCTTTTCAATTTTACACCTCTAAAGTGATATGACCTGTGCGCAGGGGCTCTTGCGCTTACTTTGGGGGGGGCCCGAAGTTGGAGTGCTACGGGACTGATCATAACACTATTTTAAGGTTTCATCAAAAAATTTGCAAATTCCAAATCCACCAACATAAAATTTATGCTTTTTACGATCTAGTTAGCTCACCTACATAGAAATAACCACAACTTCTAATATTATTTGTAGAACATTAACATAAAATTCATATTTTCACAGTCTACTTAGCTCATCTGCATAGAAATAAGCTAAACATTTACAACTTTTAACGTTATTTGTGGGACATTAACATAAAACTTATGTTTTTCACAGTCTACTAAACTCACCTACATAGAAATAAGCTTAAACGTTTATAGCTTTTAACATTTGTAGGACAATAGAAAAACAAAACAAAAAAGCCATACTTTGTTTTATCAAAAGATTTCATCTAGAAATTAGCGAATTTTAAATCCGCCAACATGAAACTTATGTTTTTACAATCTAATTAGCTCACCTACATAGAAATAAACACAACTTTTAACATTATTTGTAGGACAATAGAAAAACAAAACAAAAAAGTCATACTTTATTTTATCAAAAGATTTCATTTAGAAATTAGCGAATTTTAAATCCGCCAACATGAAACTTATGTTTTTACAATCTAATTAGCTCACCTACATAGAAATAAACACAACTTGTAACATTATTTGTAAGACATTAACATAAAATTTATGATTTTCACAGTCTACTTAGCTCACCTACATAGATATAAGCTAAACATTTACAACTTTTAGCATTTTGTAGAACATCAGTAAAACAAAACACAAAAATTATACCCAATTATTATCAAACATCTCTTCTACAGTGTTCTACTGCAAATAAAAATTTTTGATGAATGAAGAATCAACTATGTCCAATTTCCTTTTTTTGTCCACTGCTGTGTAATTTATTTCTATGTATGCTGATTTGGACAAAAATAAAATAAAATTGATTGATTGATTGATCTTTAACTTTTTGTTTACTTTCGCTAAAAACCACAAATAGAAAGCGTCATTTTCAAAAACCAATTTGACTGTGTGCTATCACCAATCAAAAACTCATTGCTTAACACATTTACCAACAAAATTTTCAACTTAACCGTTAATTTGTAAGCACTTTATCTGAAATCTCGAACAAACATACTTTTGTATTGTCACAAATTAAAAGTCATCTTAGCTGATTTTCAAACAAGCACTGTGTTTCGTACAATTAATTACCCTTGCACTAAGTTTTGATCTTGCAATCTAATCACCGCTATACACGTTTGTAATCGCAAATTTTTTAACTAGGCTGAGTTAACTGATCTCAATTTACAAAATCTCTTACTATCCTTTTTTATCAAACAACTTCAATGCTACTGTATTAACTATAAACCATAAACTAGTTACATAACGTAAAAACTGAACTTGTTGCTAAACGTTTTCCTACTAGCTTTCTCAAATCATTGAACGTACATACTAACAAACTCTGATAGTAGCATCCGACATAAACTTACAGTTTCTTGCAAGTCACTTTTAACGTTTTATCCATAAAACAAACAATCTTTTCTCACAATCAACTTTTTCAATGCTTTTAACACCTCAAAATCTAAACGTGTGAAATATTTTTTGAACCTCACCTTAATCTCTTTCACCGAGTATTGGCTCACACAAAAAATCTGACATCATGACCGACTATTTTCAAATTTCATTTAAGTCTTTTACCAAACTCGCAATTTGATACCCATTTGCACAACAAAACTTATCGTTGATTTTCAAGAAACGCAACCACATTTTCTGATATTGCTTTACATAACTTAGACTAATCTTTCGATCTATCAAAATTATATTAAATTTTTGATCTCCTATTCTTCACAACGTCATAAACTCTAACTTATTTTACCATCTTGATGGATTTACTCAACAAAAAATCTGCAATTAATCGCTGTAAAAGTTTATCTGTTCACCCTCTTCCAAGATTAAACTCGCTACTTGAACCATTTCAACTACAAAATAAAGCCTTTAATAATTTACCGACAAGAAATATTGAAAAAACTCAAGCTAATCACTGTCAACTGACATACATTTTAACCATGTCCGCACATACTTACAAACTTGCATCGAATTACTTCGAAAATTACCCGTTTAGGTAAAAATTTACACAATACAGTTTGTTCCTTCAAATCAAAATTACTAATTGTAGCACCATTTTGTTACAATTATGATAAAAAACATCATTCTATATAAATTTCTTTACCACCATGCAACTTTGAAACCCAAATATTTTTATTGCACTCACCAAGCATCAAGTTTAAGTTTCTACCACTGCTATACGTAATTGATATGTAAAATATCTAAGTTTTATTCAACTATCATCTTTCTCATCGAATTTACTTCTTTTAAAAATACTATACACCTCATTGTTCAACAAAGATCAACTAAAAACAATTTAATTTTGCCTAATTTACACTAACTTTTTACGTCAATACACTTGATTTTATATCAAAATTTTATAAATCTACCTATATTCTTCGGTTGAAATGTTTATGTAGTTACTCTGGAGACTTTAAACTTTCATATCACTTTTTTAGATACAAACAAACCATGTATTCACTTGTTAAGATTCTCATCTTCACCAAAAATTGAACTCGCAACGTTGAGACAATTGAACAATTACAAAAAGTTTTTATCTGACGTCCTCATGAAATATTTAAGTGAAGACCGCTTGCAGCAAACCAAAACCATAATGCTTCAGTTAATAATGTCATCACCACACTCGTACAAAATAAATGCCCAGACTTGTAATTGAACCTGGGGCCTTTAGATCTTCAGTCTAACGCTCTTCCAACTTAGTTATCGAGGCAGTAACGGCCAGTACAGGCCTCGAACCCGCGACATTCGCGTTATTAGCACGACACTATAACCGACTAAGCTAACCGACAACTTGTTAAGAGACCAGAAATTTCTCTATTGAATAAATGGCTGAAGCAACTGCCTATGATATGAAGAATTCTGCGTTTAACGTCTGTAAGAAATAATAATTTTCAAATTTTGCAACATTTTCTTGAAAAAGTATTGTAGGTTCACCTAGTTGCTATGTTTCACAGCATCCCGAAGTCTCCAGTTTCAAAATCACAAGCAAAACATTTGTGTGTGTGTGTGTGTGTGTGTGTGTGTGTATGTGTGTGTGTGTGTGTGTGTGTGTGTGTGTGTGTGTGTGTGTGTGTGTGTGTGTGTGTGTGTGTGTGTGTGTGGTTTCCCCTCCTCTTCCTCGGGATGGAGGTACGACATGAACGGCAATTTAAATTCATGCTGTCAACCTAATTGAAATTAGGCTAGGGGGAAGATGGCAGCCCATTTTGAACCAGTCTTGAGTGACTGGTAGCCCCACCACCAACAAGGCGGACTGCCATTGGTGGGTACCCAAGAGTCGTCTGACATGCTGGGTTAGCAACTTCACAATTGTAACCCGGTGAAGTACGGGAGGGCCACCTGTCTGCCACATAAAGGTGGAGACGTCCCGTTAAGTGCCTTGCCCAAAGACACAACAAGCAACCTTGCCGGCTTGTAGCAAACAATTTGAAGCAAAACATTTCGCTGCTTTCTTTTCCTCTCTTACTGCATTTTTACTTATACTTCTTGAGGGGTCGCTGATAGCTAGTTATTGTTTTAGGCACTGAATCATATCTGATGTGCTAAAGTTAACAGTTAATCTGAAGTAAGATATTCATGAAAACCGTAAGCTTTAGGCCTGCAATAGTTAATAAGGGCCAATTAATAAAATCATATTTACTTCCCCCACCTGGGCAACATGAGATTACGTATTTGACAAGAAAACGCTTACGACAAAGATTATATGTATTAATTTTCAATTTTTTTAAATGTTTAAAGTTTTTCAAATCTTCTAATCTGATTCTAGCTTCAACATTTGGAGATTTTTCAAACTTTTCTGCTTGCAGATGGCTTTAAAACGTTTTTGAATTATCCATAGCAAAGCTTGCGAGCATGTCGAGATCACAATTGCAACAGGACAACACAACAAAACAAACAAAAAGTTTTGAAGTGAAAAAGAGACTGTAGAAATTTTAAATTATTGATAACGCTAAATGAAGATTTGAATTTATTCAAAAATAACTTGGCAAGTGCTTAGAAATACGTAGTTTTTGTTTAATTTGCTTCACTACGTTCAATTTTTTTCGTCAACACACTTGAATACGTATCAAAATTTACAAATCTACTAATATTCTTCGGTTGAAAATGTTCATGTAGTTGGAGACTTTAACATTTTTTATGACTTTTTAGATACAAACTTATTCACTTGTTAGAATTCTCATCTTCACCAAAAATTGAACTCGCAACGTTGAGACAATTAAACAATCATAAAAAGTTTTTATCTGTTGAACTCACTACGTTGTGTGCACTTATTAAAACAAATGTTCAGTTTTTCAATTTAAGTAATCAATCATCACAACTCAGTTCAGACAAGCAAGGTGAACGAGTGGTCTAATGTTTTGCATTATTTTTTGCATCATGTACTAAATCTAATACTTTTGTTGTTGCATATCAATTTGAATCAAAAAATCTTATCTTACAGTGTAAAGCAGGGGCGCACCCAGGGGGGGGGGCCGCTAGGACCGCGCCCCCCCGCTGAATCAGTGTATAATAAATTTCTTTGTGAAAAACTTATAAATTTTTTATAGCTCACGATTTGCCATTAACTTCAATATTTTGTGAGATTTATGTACTCAAATTTATCACTATGATGTAACTAACGAAAACAAGCATGTTAGGATAGAAATAAATGAACAAACCGGTCACGGTTGCAAGTTCTGCAGTGTTGGTGTCGATTTACCGAAGTTAATATAAAAACTTACCGTACAACCCAGCAGGGTTTAGATGGAATAATTTGGTGATAGTTCAAGCTAGTTGTTCAAAAAAGGACTCTAAACAAGTAGTTTATCACAGGAACTTTAGTGGAAGGTACAGAGGGCCTAAGCTGCTGCATAACCGAGCGTTGGCTTAGGCTAGAAGCTACAGCTTAGCTGCTAGCAATCAAATGTATAGCCAGTGAGCCGGTTTACTAAGCTACTAGACCAGCATTTAGCCAAGGATATCGGTATCAGATTGGTTAGGTAGCTAACTGAAATAAGTTTCCTACAAAATTAAAAAATATTTTTCTTTGCAAGTTTTAAGCCCAAGAAACAGGTTGTTTACATGCTGAAGGGGATTGCAGAATTTTCAAAAGAAGCGTTAAGGCATATTTAAAACCTAATCTGCCTCGAAGTGCATATGGAAAATATTTTTGTTCTTGAGTAAATAAAGATAGTAATAAGGTTATAGCCAGTTGCCATTTGATGAACCGCTTGGCGAAATAGCTGCAGTGGTTTTATTGTTTTATCCTGACGTCTTGTGTTTTTAATTATATACTTATAGCTCTAACCTTGGTCGTTATCGAGCACTGTGGCGGCAACGTCAGACTTACTCTACATAATAGTAAGGTTGTACAGGGTGTTCGAAAAGTTACTGTGCAGTGTAGGTACATAAAAATGTAATGTAATTACAGTAAAGTTTATTAGAAAACTTTTAGTCAATACACTTTTTATTTATTCGTGGCTGCATTTGTTTACAATACTAGAGTTTGTTTGTAATGTGTACAAATTGTTTGCGATGCAAAATGTAACTTTTTTCGTAGGGCCTGCTGAGATATAGTGCTTCCTCGATTATCCGGTCTAGTTGGGATAATACTTTCAGAAATCTGAACGGATAAGCAAAAAAACCGGATAACTAAATTCTTAACGTTTAAGTCAAGGGAACAAAAACAAACAAAAACACAACACATTCATGGTTTAAAAAATGATAGAAGTTCAACATCACGATATTCTAAGAAATTTCCCGCTCAACTATCATTTGCAACACTAGATCTACTAAAATAGGAATCAATTTTAGATTGTTTGCGGAAAGATTCGCGTTTTTCAGCAGCAAACACGCGAAGTCGTATCAATGTGGAAGTGTTTGAAACTGTTGCTTCCAGCTGAATACGGAGCCACGTTAGGCAACGGTCAAACATTTACATTGCCTATACACGAGAAAAAGAGCATTTGTGCTTTTTGCGTTGAATGTTGTGTATTCTCCTTTGCATCCTTTTCTTAATCACATTCGTTCCCTTCTGCTACTGAAACAAAATAAACTATTCCCTGCTCATCCAAATATTCATAACCTGGCTCATCAGCATGAAACCAACCATCAATTCAATGTTTAGCGCGGAAAATTGTTCTACGAAATTGTCATTCAGCCCTCTCTTTGAACTAATTGCGGTTTCTTTCACTGAAAATTTGCCGACAATACAGCATTTTAGCTTTTTTTAGTGGGATTTAGCGTAAAGTTTTCCGGAAACTATTCCTGCAACATCTAGTTAAAAGCAATCTAATTTTGAAATGTTGTAGCAAAATAGAGCGACCGGATAATTAAATGCCGGTTAAACGAGGTACGGATAATTGAAGAAGCCCTGTAATCGTCTTACAGACTTCTTTGGATTCTTTAATATTATTTTTAGATCTCTATAGCTTTCTCATTTGTGGTTGAAGGCCTACCAGTTCTTTTACATCGCCAGTTTGGCAAAATTTTTTTATCAAACGCCCCACAGCATTACTGTGAGGCGCCTCTGCATCTGGAAATTGCTTGAAAAATCTTTTTTGCCCAGTACCATTACGTATTTATGCATTTTCCACCATTACGGAACACATGCTCAACTAAGAATGCTCGCTGCTTAATTGCCAGTACCATTAATGTATAAGGATATTGATTTGGATATAAAATAAATGACTAGTTGTTGTTATAATGACTAACTTGTTTTTACATTAGCACCTAAATATTGTGTCACAAAACCAGCCATTGTTAAAAATATTTTTTACTGCACACTAACTTTTCGGACACTGTAAGGGCGGAGTTGGAGTCATGCGATTTTGGCTGTGCCTCCACAACCCTGTTTTGTACACAAGTTACATAAAACATCATAATTCATGAACAAACTTCAATCTGAAGATATTGTGCTTGAGCAGCATATAGTTAACTAAACTAAAAGCACAAGCGTATGGAAAGGTCATCAAAATGTAAAATTATAGGTGTTGCTTAGCAGTTTTAGTTCATATTTTTGTTCATAATTGAATAACACAGTATTTTAATAAGCTTAACGTATCGTATTCGTGTAATGTAAGACCATATAATTCTTTCGCACAAGAATAATGTGCTTTTAAGTTAAATAGTGATGTTAGAGACCACTCTACTGTAGCAATAAAAAGGTATGGGCCTAAAAGAGTTTTGTGTAATTGCTCTCGCTGACTTGCTATGGCAAAACAACAGTCTACTATGTCAATACTTTTTAATAAAACTGACGGAGCAAGTGCCTGATTTTTTGCATCCTAATTCGTTGCATTCTTTTCAAAATGCTCGTCAAGTAGGCCTGTGCCTGCTGCCTATAGACCCTCATCTCCAATGCCATACCTTAACCCTTTGCGGTCCAATTGAATTTCTTTTTTCGGTCAGTCTAGGTCCAAACTCTTTTTTGTGATTTTTTTGAAAGATGTTTGTGTGTATGTTAATTTTATGATTAATTTTTGTTCCGCATCATTGCACCTAAAAAGTTATTCAACTTTTTTTTCTTGTGGTCTAAGTACATGTCACACATGCAAATGCAGTTTGAATGAAATTTAATCAATTATTAATTAACTAATTAAACTAAACTAAATGAAATTAAACTAAATGCATGTGTGACATGAGTTTGGACCAAACAACATAAATTGTTTTTGCATCCCAGACGGTTAGTTGGACCGCAAAGGGTTAAAAGTACTAGACATGTAGCACATCTTTGAATTCCTCTTTCATATATTTGTCGGGAGTTAACATAAAATGCCACTGTACAGATTTATTAAGCTAGTGCTGGTTGCCCCAGTTGATTTTTTCAGCGGGAGGGAACTATATGGGCGTAACTGGTTGCTTGTGTGTATGTGTTTTGTTTTGACGTTTTTTGTAATATGGACTATTGGAGTCATGGGCGTAACCACGTAGGGGGAAGGGGGGTCAGTTGACCCCCCCTGGAAAAATAATACGAATTTTAAAATGCAAAGAAACGTTCAAAAAAGAGTAGTATGACATGATGGGTGTGGGAGGGGAGTCAGCTGACTCTCTTTGCCAATTCTGAAAAACTATAGTATTAAGCAACGCATAACATATTGCATGAAAAATGCAGTAGAAACAAATTTAATAATTAATCAGTTCTTGAACAGAAAGTGAAGTCTACGTGGGTCTTTACCAAATTTGTCAATGACTTTTTGCATGAGCGACTTTTTGTCTGAATTTATTTGGCTTTTATGGACGACACCCATCAAGCACAGCCCGGATAATCGGTCATCACACATGGTCGTTCTTAGCCATGTTTTGACCCTTCTTAATGTGCTAAATGATCTTTCTACTGTGCAAGTAGTGGCAGGCAGGGTCAGCAAGGTTATAAACACTTGACGTACGGCAGGATAAAGTTCTATATGTCGCACCAAGTCTCTAAAATCCAGTTCTTCTAGATTTTCAGACTGAGAAAGTAGTCCTTGTTTCTGCATGTCATACCACGACATGGCCTCCTGTTCAAAATTTTCAAAGCTGTAGAATTGTTGTATGGTTTGGACCAGGGCTTTGTACTCTGAACGGTTAGCTTTTTCCAACTGGGCTGGATGCAGCTTGTACAACGTAGATGCAGGTGTGTTGGTTTCTGAGAAGCGGCTTTTTAAAAACTGAATTAGGGAGTCCATGTAAGGGACGTAGATGGAGCGGCGATAGTACTCTTCAGTGGTACCACCAATATTCGCTCCGTGCACTTGACGGTCACACTGCCGTGGAAGTGATACGGTGACACCAATTTCTTCGGCTGTAGTTAACGGTGGTGCATAAATGTCCTCGGCGAAAAATTTTTCTGCATTTTTTCGATGATTGTCAAATAACAATAAAAGTTTGTCGACGTGTTGCTTGACACATAGCATGTCCACATAAACTGAGTGAAGGGCTTGGGTGACGGGCTCCAAAATTGACGAATACTGGGCAATGAGATGCAGAGTTACTATAAATACGGGTGTTTCAGAAGCGGTCCGCAAATTGTGCGTATTCTGCCGCCCATTTGCGTTGGAATCGTGCAGCGCTAAATGTTTCAGTTGTTTGTGGATTTCCGTGAAATTTTCAGCAAAGAATCTTATGCTTTTACATTTGGCGCTCCACCTTGTTTCACTAGCAATGGCGTGTTCGGTACAAGGAGCCTTCGTTTCGGGCTCTCTCTGAAAAATTTTATAATGGCTTTCACCGTTCCAATGGTGTTCCGGACATTCACAACTGCATTCAGATCGTTTTGAGTAATGATCGACGGCGCGTAACCAAATTTAAAAATCACTTTAAACGTGGTCAAATGCCAAGGAGTTTACCTTTTTATAAATGCTTTGATAAATGCTTCAACGGGCAATTTTTCCTTTTTCTCCGCTAGTGGCTACGGTTTTTCACCTAGGTTTAAAGAGATCTTTTAAATCACAAAACTTCAAAAAAAGCATGACAAAAACTTCTCTTCAATGCCTTAATCTCAAAAAAAAGGTCATCACTTTAGATGGTTAATCTTGAAAAAACGACCTTCAGTTTTACAAAAAGAAAAAAGATTGATTTTTTAGAAGTTTATCAGTTTGTATTTGAATCATAAAATGGCTCAAAAGTTGCATAAGTAGTCTTTCAATAGCCCTCTAAAAATTTCTCTCCCACTGTTTATGGAATTTCTAAGTTCGACAAAATTCAAAGATTTGCGCAGGGTTCGGCATGTTTGTAAAGACTAAGAACCACCATTTTTTTTGGTTAAGCTCAATTTTCCATGCCTTCTTTAGAGCCAAAGTATTTGCCTCTTACCTAGATTGATATCATAAAGCATAATTTTGTCGGTGTGCGAATTACTCCGAATTTACTGAGAGTACAAACATCAAACATTACGAATGATCACTACTTTGGGGTGAGCTGGCTCTCATTTTTTGACAGAGGAAAGCCAGTTTTGACCTAAACAAAAGCCAAAACCTGAATTAGAAACTAGCAAAAAAACTGTACGGCTTTAGGAGTAGGATGACGTCATAACGAACGTTTCTTTGTAAAATTTGTTTTGTTTGGCAAACTGCAGACAGTGACACTGTTTCGACCTATCAGGTCTCTTCAGTCTTCAGTGTTTTGTTTGGGCACATGATATAATTGGGAAAAAGTAGTAACTTTAACCCAAAAATAACAGCCAAACAACTTGTCAAAAACAGTATGGCGTAATACTCAGTATGGTGTAGTTGATAGTCAACCTTTTTATTGTACATTATTTGCGTTGAAAATGGCACCACTTGAGAGCCGAAACGTTCGCAGTATGTTTTCGACAAGTCGTTTGGCTGTTATTTTTGGATTAAAGTTACTGGCTTGCTTTATTTTCTCACAAAATACAAGCCTTAAAAATGCAATTGAAAGCTTTATTGGGAGAAATTAAAAAGCTGCTCTTGATAAAGCACAGGGTGCCCCCATTCGTGACAAATGTTCTTAGAACGACACTGGCGCACTTGGATGAGCCAATGTTTTTAACCCGACGTAACTGACAGGTAGTTCTACCGCGCAAAGCCAGCGAATCCGGCTAACGAGGATCATAAATGTTTGTGAACTTTTAAGATAGTGATTACGCAAATCAGTATGTGTATGGGTAGTGTCTGTTATGTGATAATAGCAACACATTGTTCAAAGGGTATTTCGTGGTTGTCCTTTCTTGCCAGGATTTTTCTTGCAGAGGAGATATGGGACCATTAGGCTGCCGGCACTTTTGGACCATGCAGTGTAGCTCTGTCTCCAAAACGTTTTTCGAAAAATGCACATTACTAGTTCGTAAAAGATTGTTAAAAGCTCCGACTTCCTTTTTTCTTGTTTGAAAAATGTTTCATAAAAATTTGAGATGATAAAGTTGAACCTGGGTTGGCAAGTAAATTTTTGTTTGCTAGCCTTGAATTTTTTTTCTGGTAAGTTTTAGTAGCATGTTTTCTACTTTGTAGCGGTTATTGTAGCTGGCATAAATAGCTTTGTATATGTTAGTTCAAAGCATTTCATAACTACTGATTTCATAACCATTATTGAAATTATTTAAAAATAGCGTACCTGGGGGCCTTTGGATTATTTAATGTACGCTAGCTTTGTTAGCCCAAAGGTCCCTTTGTTTGTACTACAGTTTATAACAGGTACCACACACATTTCATAGGTAATTACAGCATTTTTCGATGAATAAAATACCTACGATTAAACAATCTCAAATTAAGTTTTGACCAGCGGCAAGGAATTAGGTACGGTAAGAAATGGTTTATCGTATTTTGTACTGCCTAAAAAATATCGTACTGAATTTCCGTACTTTACTAAAATACTGTGCGTAATTTCGTACCGTACTTTTCATCAAACTTTAACCGCACCGTAATTCCGCACCGTATCCAATCACCTGGTTCCAAGTCAATAAACTTAAGTAAGGTCAAACTTGTAGCAATTAAGTTAATTGAATTTTACGCTATAATAATGCAATTTTTGTTACAGCTGTGAAGTTGGAACTTTGAGTGACTTTTGGTTTTAAGAAAGCAAGCATTTCGGAGATTTTGGATTCGGCCTCCGGGAAGAGTACAATGCGATACAGAAAAAAATATCACCATATTTTCGTATCGTATGGTAGTATGCCAGGATATACCGTACTTATTTTCAAAATTTAACCGTACCATACCTTAATTTGATGGGCAATGTCGATCCCATCAAATCATCAAACCAAAAAAGGACTTCATCTTTAATTAATGGCATAAGAATGGAATTTTAAGACACCTTCACCTAACTCTAGGGTTACCATACGTCCCGCTTTAGGCGGGACAGTCCCGCTTTTTCAGGCCTTGTCCCGCGTTTTTCATCGAAAATCCCGCTTTTTGCTTCAGACTAACAGAACAGTTTGATCAAGGGTGTGCAAAGTTCAGTCTGGGCCAGGCAGGGTATAATGCCGTGGGGAGTGATCTCCAAAAAAAAAGAAAAAGGTCAACAAGTGTTTATCTGCAGAAAACGTGCGGTTTTCGGCCTAAAAATGACCCAAAATGTGCTGCCAAACATGTGAGGATCTTTTTTTTGTTTTTTTTTTTGAGATCACCCCTTTTTCTTTGTTTTAGAAGATCGTCCTCTCCCTCTAAAATCAAGTCTGGAACTGAATTTGAGCGTCCCGATTTTGTTATAAAAATAATTGAAAAGCCCATAAACTTGGCCTCGTGCAAAGTGGCCATCCATTGTTCCGATTTTTGCTTTTCCAGATATGGTAACCCTACCTAACTCATATCTTTTCAAAAGAAGTGCTCTCCAAAAAAAGCAAAAGAATCGCAGGTTGCCGACCACTGGTATTGTTATAACACAGGTAGTGACCAAGAGGAGCATGATTACAGCACAGGGAGGCTTAGTCTTATTGCCTGCTTTTGTTCATCAAACAACCTTTTTGATATTTTTACAGCTATGATGACTTCAGTTGACATCTGGCATTGATAGCGCATGTATCTTTGATTTCGATAAGTAAAATCTAAACTTAGAAAAGTGTAGGGATATTTGGTGGCCCGAATAATAAATTATTTCCTTTACCTAGATATACTTTCATGGGTTTCCGATGGGGAGAACTTCCCTTTGGCTTTTTGATTGCAACACAAAGTGACGTTAAACTGCAAAATAAAATTGGACCTGTTAAAACTTGAGGCAGATTCATTCAAAATACTGTCTTTGTCAATTGATTGTTCCCCGGGGAATTGAAAGCTAAGCAAGACCGGTCAAACATTGTTCTCCGATGGTGGATCTTGGATACGTTTTTAGATGCCACATGGTGCTAAAGCTAAAATCACTAGTAGCAGTTGTTAAGACAACGTTGCCAAAATAGTAACCAACTTTCAAAAATTTAGAAAAAGGTCTGTATTGCGAGCTTCCAAAGCATCAGTTTTGTTTGTTGGAAGAGTCGCGATATCCCATTCCTTCAACTTTTCTTTTCAGCGCACAATTTCTGGAACAGTGACAATTTTGCTATGAACATCTTGTTGATATAATTCCAACGCGTTGTTTGTCTACGAAGAAGATGTCAGCGTTACAGCATATTTGAGTACTAAGTTTCAAAGACACTCTTTCGGCCTAACAGGTCTTTTCAGTGCTGCTGGTGACCAACAAGTTGCTAGAGGTTTTAAGTAAAGCATAGCTTAGATTGACACACTTGACATTTCATCTTTTTGTCTTTGAATCCTTCAGTCATTTGCACGAACAGCATTTGCTCTGCATATGGTACATATTTAACAGAGGTTTTCGACTTTTTGTAAATTTGCTTTTGGCTTTTGCAAATTTGTTTGCAAGAATCCTCACAACTCTTTCTATCATTGTGTAGAGCTAATTGCACAATTTCGATTAATTTATTAGTTAGAAATATGTCGAGCTGTTTTTTGGCAACATTTTTGAAAGTGGCAAAATTAATTAAGCAAAATTTTTAATTACACTGCAAGCGACCACAAAACTGCTTTTTTCAATATTGTTCAACATAATGGTTTATGCTGAACTAATATTTACTTTTCTGAATGTTCACGGGTCAGTCAAATAAACAAACAAAAATGGTTGCTCTTGAAGAAACTTAAGAAATCTTATCCTAAAGATCTTCAAGAATTTATGCTAAACCTCAACTGGCTTGATTTTTTCCCGTTCAACTATCATTTGACAAAAGTAATACATTTTGTTTCGGGCGAGGTCTTATATTCAATTGTTTCGAAATTTTGTAAATTGCAACGATTTTAGAAATAACCACTTGGCGCTGTCGTGCAAGAGAAAAACTGAAAATCATGTAATTTGGCAGTGTGATACTGGAGGGTAATCCACGACAATACACCCAATACAGTAAATTCGCTTTTCCCTGGCATCTTCTTTGTTCCCTTCTTTCTCGCCCTCTATTGCTCCTGGGAGGTGCTTCAGGACCTGGGTTCTGATTACTTTCCAATTCTATTAACCGTCCATCTTTCTCTGGTTTTTAACCCCAACGAGCGTTCCCCTTCCTTCAATTTTCAGAAATCTCGTGGGGATGACTTTGCTTTTATCTTCGACTCTCACTGTCCTTCTGCAAAGAAATACTCGTCTCTTTCTCTTTCCTCTGCTGCTGCTCTCTTTACTTCTCTAACACTGAATGTGGACAAATTTTTCAAATCACACTCATTTCGCCTGGGGAACAACGCGGCTGATAAGCTGGCCAAACGGGGAGCGCTACTCGTGTTCTGCAATCCCTTCTAGTGTCTCTCCTCTTATCTTTCGTATCCACTCTTGTCTTCTTTCGGACTGGAGGCGTACTGTCTCATCTAAATTCTTGGACACACAAGTTCCCTCGATCTCCACCGTGGAGCGTGTGCTCTCTCGTCAGGCTTGCTGTGTTCTCTCTCGTCTACGCTGCAACGGACACAGCCTTTCGTTAAACTCTTATTTCTTCAGGATTGGCAAAATCGAGAACCCTTCCTGCAGCGTCTGCGGACACTCGTGCCAGGACATCTCTCATCTCATTCTGCACTGTCCAGCTACGGACTCCTTGCGCCGCTCGCTCTTTGGCGACTCTCTGTCTCTTTATGACCTCTGGTCCAGGCCTTGAGGAGTTGACCGGCTTCTGGGGCTCTATGGTCTTCCGCCATGCCCCCATCCCTCAGAAGGGGTCGGGTAACAACAACAACATGAAGATCGCTTGTCTACATCTCCGCTTCCTGACATAACTTATCTGTTGTTGTCAAGGCAAAGGCTGAAGCATGGCAGGCGACTTGCTCTTCTCTCTCTCACCTAAATCGTACCTTAAATCTGGGTACTCCCCTTCGTTCTGTCGAGAGAAAACCTCTCGACTCTTCTGCTTTCTCCCGGCCTATCTCTCGCACCTCCTGCGTTTCAAAGCTTTTTGAACGCATCATTCTATCGCGTCTACTCTTCTTTCTGGAGCCTACTTTCATTCTTTCTCCCCGCCAGGCCGGTTTCCGCCCAAACAGTCTACTCTCGATCAAATTCTGTTCCTTTCTCAGTCCATTTCGAATGAATTTCACAAACCCAGACGGGGCTCTTGGACGATTCTCGCTGCTATTGACTTCTCCAAAGCTTTTGACTCTGTCTGGCATCCTGCCCTTTTCCAAACTTATTTCGGCTGGCCTCCTTTCTTGCTTTGCCTGTTGGACTCAATCTTTCCTTTCTAATAGGCACGCTTGCGTGGTTTTTCAAAATCACAAAAGTCTCCTCTTTCGAGTCCGTTGAGGTGTTCCGCAATGATCCGTTCTTGGCCCAGTACTTTTCTCTCGTTTCATCAATGATCTTCCTGCTTCTCTGCCTTCTTCCGTCAGCTGTTCTTTTTTATGCTGATGCTCTGGCCATTTGGTCCTCTTCCCCCTCGATTCCTGCTGCGGTGAAGGCCACACAAGGAGCTCTGATTTGGCTGGAGCGCTGGTCTGATTACTAGTAACTTTCTCTCAATTCGAGCAAATGTGACGCTTTTCTCTTCTCAGTGGACCCCACCAAACAAACCTCCAGCCCCACTTCCTCCTGTTCAATTTCCCTCTCTGTTCACTCCCACTTCAACCTTTCTTGGGGTCATCTTCGAACGCACTCTTTTCTTTTCTAAACATGAATCTTTGCTGAAGACCAAGTTTTTCCCACGTCTCAAGGACTTACGCGGTATCTCTGCTTCCTCGTGGGGCCTCCTTAAGTAGTCCTTTTCTCTTCTGTGTAAAGCTTTTTTCGACCCCTTCTCACTTATGCTTCACCCGGATGGTATCTTTTACGTTACTAATACTACCAAATTGGAACGCCTCCACCGAGCGGCTAGTCGCGCCATCACCGGCAGTCTCTCGTCCTCCTCTATTTTGCTTCTCCTCTTTGAGGCGTCTCTACCTCCCCTACGAGTCACCCGGACTCATTTCACTCTTTCATCTTATGAGAGGGCCCTTTGTCTCCCAACCTCCTTTCCCATTTCAGATTTGGCGAGAGTTAGAGTGAAACCAAGACTCTGCGGATCTTCCTGGAGAGCTTTTGCGTCCACTCACCCACTTACGCTTCCTTCTACTTCTTCTAGGGAGGTTCTCCTTACTTTCCCTGCCTCACCTCCTTAGAATCTACCTTCCTTCACTGTAGAGTCCACTCTACTCTCCATGCTTCGTTTCTGATCCTCCCTTTCTCTAGCCAAGGTGCGGCTCTGTTGCTGTTGTGATTAACCCTCTTCTTTCTCGGGATGGAGGTACAGCACTAACAAAACTTCAGGTTCATCCCGTCAACTTAATTGAAATTAGACTAGGGAAAAGATGGCAGCCCATTTCAAACCAGTCATGAGTGACTGGTAGCCCCACCACCAACAAGGCGGACTGCCATTGGCGGGTACCCAAGAGTCGCTTTTTACGACATGCGGGGTTAGCAACTTCACAATCGCAACCCAGTGAAGTACGGTTAGACCAGCTGTCTGCCACATAAAGATGGAGGTGTCCCGTTAAGTGCCTTGCCCAAGGATACAACTAGCAAGCTTTCCGGATTGTTTTCCACACTATCCCTATTATATGCTGAGCGCCAAGCAGGGAAGCTGTGAATACCATTTTATATAGTCTTTTGGTATGACTCGACTCAGAAAATAAGCCCCAGGTCTACCGACTGCGAAGCAAACGCTCTAACCACTACGCCATCGCGCCGGTAAGGTGCGGCTCTCGCTCAGCTTGACTTTCTCCTCCCTACCAGTCTAGTGCTCTGGACAGATGGCTCTGTTTCTTTGGCAAAAGCGGCTTTGGCGTACTTGCCAACTGCTTTCAGCGTGGCACAGAGGCTACTCTTTCCTATTCGGGCCCAGTATGCTCAAGTTTCTCCGCTGAAGCCTGCGCCAATCTGCAAGCTCTTTGCTGATCTCGGCAACACCAACACGTCTGCCACTCCTCATATCTGACTCTCGTTCTGTCCTCGCCACCCTGTCTTTTTCTTGGTCTTTCCTTTTACCTCAATCTTTCTGACAGATCTGGCAGGAACTGTCCTCTCTCTCCTCCTGTTCTATCAGACTAAAATGGGTCCCCGGACACTCATTTCGCCTGGGGAACAACGCGGCTGATAAGCTGGCCAAACGGGGAGCGCTACTCGTGCACTCTGCAATCCCTTCTAGTCTCTCTCCACTTATCTCTCGTATCCACTCTTGTCTTTTTTCGGACTGGAGGCGTACTGTCTCATCTAAATTCTTGGACACACAAGTTCCCTCGATCTCCACCGTGGAACTTGTGCTCTCTCGTCAGGCTTGCTGTGTTCTCTCTCGTCTACGTTACAATTTCTAGGATTGGCAGAATTGAAAACCCTTCATCCAGCGCTTGGGGACATCTGTCCCAGGACATCTCTCATCTCATTCTGCACTGTCCAGCTACGGACCCCTTGCGCCGGTCGCTCTTTGGCAACTCTAGTCTCCCGACGACCTCTGGTCCAGGCCTTGAGGAGTTGACCGGCTTCTTGGGCTCCATGGTCATCCGCCATGCTCCCATCCCTCGAACGGGGTCGAGTAGCAACAAGAACAACAACAAGTGTTCGGCTGGCGTATTCAAGTTTCCTCAGATCTGAGCGAATATAAGCTATAAGGGCATTCAGATATTGCTTGGCTTTGTGCTAATTAATAAGATTGCTTTTGTTCTAGTTCGTTCGTTTGTTTCTGTGGAAGTTAATTCGTTTGTTTTGTTGCTTACTAGTACGTTTTTACTTTTTTGTTTGAATAGCCATGGATGTTTGAAATTCGGAAAAGATTACTAGTTTACGGGTGTATCTGTGTTTAGCTGGTACAAAGGCCCCACACCATGGTCTATTGATCCCAACACTCTGGGACTTATGGACCAAATTTTTATAATTTGAAATAAAATATTTTTGGTGAAGTAAATGGAGATACAGCAACTTCTTACGATAAATATGTGTAGCAATATTTAGAGTTTGTTACTTGCATTTTTTTACTCACAACGAGTGGCAATCAACGTCGCAAAGTAAAAAAAAACTAAATTTTTATCCAAAGGTCACACTTTATCCATTCAACATAGGCGTTGGTGTAAACATTCAATTGACAATCTTGAAGTAATGCCCATTTTATTAATGGCTAATCTTATGATATGTCAGGCTAAAACCGCTTAGCAAACATTAGATGGTCTCTTTACTTCAGAGTTAAACATTTACTCACCAAAAATAAACAGTTTGCATTGCCGCTTATAAAATACAGGATTGCATCGTACCTTAAACATACTTTATGGAAAAAATGTCTTCTAGTAAGTTTATTTCAAAGCCGCTGACTATCAACGACAAAGAAGAAGTTGAGAAGTTATTGCTTGGATATGTGAAAGATGAACCTATATGCCGATTTTTGACTCTCTCAGAAGAAGAGGAACAAAGAGTCGTAAAAGGCTATCTCGCAGCTGCGCTTAATGGAGTATCTATTGGTTTGTACAATCAAAAAACCAAAGAATTGGCCAGTATAGCGGTTATCACTGTACCTGGTTATCATGTATCCGGTCGACATTTTGCTGGACCAGATGGTAGATTATCAAAAAAGCTACAAACATTAGTGGATTTTGATAAATATGGAGAAAGCGGATCATCCGAGTTTTTAGGAAGTGATAATATCATTAACCTAGAACTTGGTTATGTTAAACCAAAGTATAGAGGCTGTGGCACGCATAATGTAGTTGTTGACTGGGCTGAGAAAGTTGGACGAGTTCTAGATTGTGATGGGCTTTTTATTGTGACTAACTTATCAGCAGTCGGATGGCAATTTGTAAGAAGGGAATTTGTGGAAGTAAAAAAAGTATTTTACAAAGATTATCGTGATCCAATCACAGGAGAAGCAGTGTTTGCCAATATGTCTCACGATAAAGAACATGCTCTACTACTTGTAAAACGCTTGAAGCCTTTATCTTCAAAGTTGTAACGTTAAACTGATTTGAGCACATTGAGGTGTATACAGCATGTATCATAATAACGTAAAATGAAAAACATGATCAATGTAGGATTTTAGGAGATGGTTGCCGGTCAGGCGACTGGAGTCCGTATTATCCGGTACGAACTAGAAAAGTTTAATCACAATTAAGAAAGAATAGCATTTGGTTTTCGCCAACAATTATTGTTTTCAAGATATGCTAAAGCGTTACAGGGGCGCACACCAACAGCTCCTTATAAAGCATACCAAGAGTTCTGTACAAGGGGCATAGCAAATGTTCCCTCCATAGCAGACAATCAATGCTGCCTACTATTCTAGTCTCCTTCACACAGTCAACTACAAACTGCCAAGAGTCAGGCCTGGAAAGATTCATAAGCACTCCCGTTTTTTTGCAGGACAATACACGTGTCCACACAACAAAAGTTTCCATGGCTAAATTACATGAGCTGAAGTGGCAATTACTTCTTCATCCAGCTTATAGCCCAGCTCTTGCTCCTAGCGACTTCCACCTATTTGGGCCACTCAAAGATCCTTTTTGTGGCAGAAGATTTGGGTGTGAAAGTAAGCTGAAGTCAGCCATGAATGAGGTGGTTAAGATCATGTCAAAAGACTGGTTTGAACAAGAAATAAAGAAGACTGCACTCCTGCAGAGCATTGGAGAAATTACATTGACTTGCAGGGAGATTATGTCGAAAAATAAACTTTGTTTCATTATTTCATGAATCTTTGTTTTAAAAATATAACAGTTTGTGCAGAACTTTTGGTATGCCCCGTACCAATTGTGAATCACCCTCTCTCATGTAGTGACCTTGTTGATTTAAAACAATGAAAATATATTTATCAAGCAAGGTTCAGGTGACTAGTTGAAGAAGTGCAACTCCCTAAAAACCGAAGTGTCAACTTGCATTGCGTGAAAAACCTTCAGATGTTTAACATGGTTTTCTCCACTGCTTTGTAAGCTACGTACTGGTTCAGTGCACGAGCATAGTCAGACCGAAATTTCATCGGGAGAAAGGGAATATACATTGACAAATTTAGTGATGACTTTTGTTTACAGATTCTCGGAGTTCTTGATAACAATTTATGGCATCAATGTAATTTCGAAGCTTATTGCTGGTAAATGGCATCAACGATGATCAATTCTCTGCTAAAAATTGAAGGTTTTTATGCAAATCATTACCATGATGTCTTTCTCTACAGGCAAAGAAAGTCAAGGCCAAAACTTAAATTGCCATTGGCTTGAAAGTCACGTTTAAACAGAGCTGGTCGTAACAAAGTAGTTCTACCTATGCAAATTCTTCACAATCAAGCTACTCACTTGAGTAGTTTGTACTACTACTTGCAATTGAATAAATGTAGTAGGAAGTAGTGCGACTTGAGTAGTTCTGACTTCTACTTATCTAGATGATAAAAATTTGATATTTGTTGAATGGTAATGCAGTATGATAGCTGAAATACAATTTTGAATTCAAATATTTATTTTCTGCGAATCCTTTATTGTAGTTGGCAATTTTTGGTTCGATTTTTGTAAACTATCTGGTTGACCAATTATGTTTAGTGCTACCAAGACAAGATGCGCTGAGTTATTGATTATATTAGGGTGGGGCAAATGAGATGATTTTTTAGAGCCCTGTGTTTTCTATGGCCATTTTGGATGCTGAGTTCGAATTCGTTGGAATGTTTGATCTATGACCTCATCTGACCCCTTAAAATGCTAATTTATTCAAAATAACGGCCAAAATCGAGATTTTTGGAGTTTTTTCAGCATAACTTAGAAATATATCGTGCAATATGTCCATATGTATGTTTTTTGGGTCGTAGATTACGAAAATGACACTTTCGTGGGGCTCCCGTACATGTGTGGCTTTCTATGTCGTATTCTTACTGATTTTTGCTTGTTATGTAGACATATTTGTGATATTTGATGCTTATATTGACTTACTCTGATCCTACTTATTTCAGATACATTACTATTTGGCATGTAAAGTGGGCTAACTTGCTTATGACCTATTTGTTTTATATGATTAGAGCTAAAAATTTGGTGTTGTGTTAGGTATTAATGTATCTAATGATTTGTGTGCTTTCTGATAGATAAATTTAAATATGGCTGAATCCAAAAAAGATGCTCGAAGCAGCATCACTACTGTAAAATTACAACTGAAAGAATACAATGCGATAGACACGAAACTAAATCGAAACTACCATCTGGACAGTACTTACTTGGACGTATGATAACATTTATGCCAACCTGTTTCTAAAGGAGAAAAACAAATCAGTAAGAATGATGCTAGTAAGACTGTCGCATTTTAAATACGTAATGATTGGATATCAAAGAACATCTACCCATTGACTAAGCGTACGGTGGCGAAAAAGATTAGGGACGATTGTGAAACGTTAATGGCGCTAGTAAGATACGAGCGCACAAATCACAAAAAAGATAAGTGAACTGAGAAGGCTAAAAATTTCGATGATGCTATGTGGGTTATGCACATGATGATGTACATGATGAACCTTTTATACCCACCAAGGTAATACCAACTAGTTCTAGACAGACAAGAAGCAATCCAGTGACTCCGTCTTCAGCCTCTCATGATGATCAAGCTGAACTCAAATACTTTCCTGACGTTAAAATCAGAACAGGAAGAAGGACTCTGAACGAAGCTTTGGTTAGGTGTATAGTGCAATGTGTGTCGGAATTAAAAAGTTAGTCCTGCAGATATTTCTGACATTATAGTTCGCTCAGCAAATATGATATTTGGTCAGAACTGGCAGATATCATCTGATGAAAACGTTGATGAGGACGATGAGGCTAATCAAAGTGATGATGATTCTGGAAATGAAAATACAGCTACTAGTAGTACTGTTCTGATACGAAAGCGAAAAAGTGTTGGTGATTTAACATATATCTTCCCCAGTAAACGATGCATCTCAATGTATCTGCAAGATGCTTATCTTCTCAATATGAAACATGCTGCGTCCTACTTGACGAATAAAGGCGGCAATGTCATAACAGTTGGGTTGGACGATACGACAAAAGCCGCCGGCCATAAAATGTACGACATAAAAGCTGATCATATAACAGTTCATGGACCAGAGGGTAAAAAATCTCTCACTACTGGTTTTATGAAAAATATATCGCATTCTGGAGAAGATAGTGCTGCAACATATGAAAAGAAACTTAAAATCTTAGCAATTTTGGGCGACTCTACACTTGATAAAATAAAAAAACGAAGTTGGTTTTTGGATGAGTGACAGAGCGGGAGATAACGAAACGTTTGGAGAAAGTATGGCTATTCCAGAATCTAAAAATCTTAAATGCTGTGCTCATATAACACTTGGTGTTGATAACGCGTGTGATGAAGTGTTCAGGGAGGCCGAACAGAGAATAGGCGTTCATAATCTGATCAGTGTGAAAGTCGAAGAAAATGCTTTCACTTCATCCGGTTCTTCTATCTACACCTTAGGTGAGATAGCTATATCCAAGCTGTTGAGTCCAAATCATGCAGCCCACAGTGTTTCGTTGTACTCTGAATTTGTTCAATGGATCGAGCAAGAAGGTATTGAGAGACAAGGTTTCAAGGGCTTTACAGCGAACAGGTTCAGTCGTATAGCTCACATAGCAAATCGATTCGTAAAAATGAAAGATCAGGTCCTAAAATTCTTTGACTCTGTGGTAGACATTAACTCGAATAAATTGGTCCTGGTTGTGTCCGTTTATATTCAAAGTGACTGGTTCAGTTTGTGCCGCGAACTTTATAGGAAAATCGCTGATCTTGTAATTTTTTCCCTAATGGACCTGCTAGGAATTGCTGAGAGAGGGAAAAATCTCAAGAATGTCAGAGACTGGTATGGTGTGGGAGATTTCTTTAAGCTGAAACTACCCGAAATTGATGATCTATGTGAACAACTAAAATCTGGTGACGGTAAAGATCGTCTGTACTCTGCCACGCTTAAAGAAACGTCAAAAACTTTAAGGCGCCAGCTGTCAGCCATGCCATTTTTCTACGACATTCTGGAACATGATGAAGCACAAAACGACAAACTACCAGATCCGAATAAACTGACTTATGCTCCATTAACTAATCTAGGCTGCGAGAGCGAGTTTGCTTCGTTTGATAATCGCGTAAAAATTAGCGGTGGGACAGAATCGGTCCGATCAATATCCAGGAAAAGGGTGATCTGTACCAATGCACTTCTTGTAGATTCATCATTCGACAACTTAAGTGATAAAGAAACTTTGGATAGTTGGAAGTGGGCGAGAACCTCCAAAGAAGGCTCAGAAGTAAGGAAGCTAGAGAGAGATTTCTTGGCCACTGTGAAGATGTCAAAAAAACTTGTTCTCGCTAAGAAAGAAGAACTAAAAAGAAAGAAAAATCTAAGGTTATTGCAAACTATAGACATTTGTAAACAACATGGAGGACCTTTGACTGACAATAACTTGGAGTTGGTTGAATCGTTGTCTGAAAAACAACTCATCTCTGAAGTTGTGTTCCTGCGGCTCAACGTAGCGCCAAATATTCGTCAACAGAGACGTGCCAAGGACTCTAATACTGGAAAATTTCGTGTCGAAAAATTTACTGCTGAAGAACTTTGCACAAGCATCAGAAACGCAATAAAAGGTCAAAAATTTCAACCGATTCGAACTCAGCATCCAAAATGGCCATAGAAAACGCTAAGCTTGTCCGAAAGTTTTGCAAAAGCCTGTCATTTACCCCACCCAAGTTATATGACCAAGTTATTAATTATCTGCGAGTCTTTTTGTCATACCTTTGGATTTTAAAAAGTCTTTAGCGCGAGTAGTAAGTTGAAATATTGTCCAGGTTTGAGTTTTTGCAGTTTGTGTTATTTTTGCATGCAGACAATAGTGCGTTCACATACCAGCTCTGATTTTGTCAAAGGAACAGCCAAAGTAGCAAGGAGGACAATTGCCCCCTGAAAAGATTTGCAAAAGTTTTGTTTGGTGCCAATTTTTTGGACAGGAATGACGTAGCTTTTTAGTTGACTGGGTCAAATTATAGATTATGCAACTGTAAGAACACAAAGGCGGGTTATAGATTAAACACGTCTATTCGTCTAACCTCTTCTCTAGAAAAAGATCATCATCCTTCTCCAACAGCTGCATTTCAACGTCACTGAAATAGAAGAAATGTCAAGTGGGTCACTGCAATGCCTGTAATAGGTTACTCTGTGACCCTTGGGTCAGTGGTTTGCCATCCCTGCTCTAGTGCTTCTTAAGCAGTAGGCTAATCAGTTAAGCTGAATCTCGGCAAATACCTTTAAATTTTTTTACTACTCATTCTTATCCAAATTCTATGAGATCTCTAAAATATTTATAAAAGATTATCATTAGAAATGTGATTTAAGATAAAATATTTTGCCCCAACGCTCTCAGAGATTCGCAGCTGACCAGATCAGTTGGGTCTGGTGTTTCGCGCTTAATTTTGAATGTCATAAGATCTCAGTTTTACGTTTAGAAGTAGAAGAATATTGTTCTTATTAAGTCGCTCGGTCTTTTAAAAACTTTCAACTGTTAATGATCGTTGTATCAAAAACATTATACGACAATCACATAATATAATCGAATAGTCCTACAAAAAATTATAAACTGGTGGATTAGTAAATCTACTTTTACAAAATATTTTTAAAAGCAAAAAGACATCAACCTAATTAAGCTAACCCCTTCCGAGAGTGTTTCAAAAATGGTGTTACCCATAAAATGTTTTTTTCAGGAGAGAACACTTTTTTGATAATTACGCCAAAACAAACATTTTACACATGAACTTTTAACATGGTCGATAATGTAAATTAGGCTACAAATTCGTCGATAAATTTCACCTTCGAAAATCTCTTTTGGCATCTTATGTGGTGCGAGCACTCCCAGTTGAGAAGCAGTGGTTGAAAAAGATATTGGACAAAACTGGTCAAAACAAGAAAACCAATTTCTGCTTTACAGCTCAAGTACTTTAATTCGCAACTACTTTTTCATTTTTACTCAAGTAAATCTATCATTGCTTTCCACTTTTACTTATTTTTTGAGTAAGTTACAATACTTTTGCTCAAGTAGATTTTTAGACTGCTTTGACCACATCTACATTTACATGTACGTCAAAAATATGATCGATTTCCACAGGGGCGGATCGAGGGTAGGATTCCTCAAAACTTTTCAAAGATTATTCTTTATTAGTGGTAGCTCTCTGTGACATTATAGTGATGGATCGTGTTGGGTAGAGTTGTTGCGTGCTTTCGCGTTTTCTGTAGTCAGTATTGAATAGAGAACGGACAGTTGCGAGTTGCAACAAAGAAGCCAAATTGGTGACGCCGCCGTCCAAAAAGTGATTTGGAAAGTTTACCATGGCAAGTAAGCAAGAGACGCAGCAACACGCTGTCAGCTTGAAGTTGCCAGGGTTTTGGACTATTCATCCCAGGGTCTGGTTTCAGCAGACAGAAGCTCAGTTTGCACTCAGGCAGATCAATGCTAACAACACAAAGTACTTCTACGTCGTAGCAATATTAGACCAAGATTCTGCTCAAAAAGTAAGTGATGTACTCGAAGATCCCCCAAGTAATCATAAACAGTGGCGGCTCGTAGTTGAATTTGCTGGTGGGACTGCAAGTCATTTTCTAATCTTTTTGCACTTCTTGTAGGCAGTTTATTTGCCCTTGTTTAGCTATAAATGTGCAAATTTTCCAAAACTCTGCTCCGTATTAGCTGTATTCAGCCACGCATTGCTTTGCTGAATATAACGGGTTGCGATAGGCTGATTTTGTGTGCAGTGTAGTAATTCTAATTTGTTAAAATATTTCGAGATCTACAAAGCAAATACAACCAATAAAACGTCTCGCTCACATAACCAAGCTAAGGACTAGCCTAAAGAGTGAAGCATAAGGACAAGTGCAAGTCGTACGAATTTTTCGCATTTGAACTTGCAACCGGTTAATTCGATGACTTGCAAAATTTCTTTAAGCATCCCTGGAGATCAGCAATATAGATATATATAGATTTTTTCAGTTTTTACGAAGAGTCACTATCCGAACATCGTTAGTATAGCAAAATAGGCGGGACCATCCCTCAAATACGGGTAACAAAGACGCATTATCATCATTAGGACTCATGCCAAGTGTGAGATACTTTACGCGGCTCCAGGCTAGCCCGATATCCCATATAGGACTGTATACGAAACAAACCTAAAATATCCAACACAAAGCACAAGACTTACGTACCGTTTACTTTTTAACCAGGATTCCCTTTGACGTTATTGCTAACCGTGCAGGTATAAACTAAAACGGATATCCTTACATGAAATTGATCAGCTGATCACACAAAAGGTAATTAGGCATAAAAAAAATCTTCCAATAATTAAACACTAAATGTGGTGTTTTAAGGCATTCATGGCAGTACGTGATAGCATGTCCCGGCATGCGCGGTAGAGCAGCTCGAAAGACCGGGGTTCGAAGCCCACAGGAACCGGACACGACGCAACATACCGCCGGGCAAAAAATAGATTTTACGAAGAATCACGATTCGAACAACGTTAGTATAAAGAAATAGGCGGGACCATCCCTGGACTCATTTTTTGGCCTCATCAGCATGGACTCGTCCCACCCAAAGCAGCGCCCCCGGATGGGGCGTTGCGCGCATAGAATTAGAGATTAACGTTGCCCCCTGCATCGCAAATGGACGCAAAGCGTGACGAAACAATGAATAGTTGCAATTTCGGAGTTGAGTGGTGAGGTATCACGAACCATAACGACGCACTGATCAACGTTAAAGTACGAGCCGCGGCGCTGGTGGAATCAAACCATCGACGCCTCCAAATCATGTAGTCAGAATCTACGTAGCCCAGGACTGTCACAAAGCGGGTAGTCGGGCGCATGGTGTTTAAATGAAATTTTTGTAAAATACGCGGAGATAAATTTTGGCGGCTGGGCGAAACCAATGCCTTTGCCTCACTCGAAAACGAGTGTCGGATGCCTCGCCCCCTATCCCCCAGTTTTTACCTGTTATGCGGGGTCAATCTAGGAGGAGTAATGCCACTCTTGGTTGCCAGCGCACTGCAGCAAGATTCCCCCACGCAGTTGCGGTAGTTAATTATTAAAATGACAAAGCGAAAGTTTTACGACGACTTTTTTGAGTCTCACTAATTTGATGAGTTCGGAATTGTCGGAAATGTCGGAAAACTCACTAATTTGATGAAATATCGGAACTGTCTGAAACGTCTGAAATTTTGCAAATCTAATTTAAGGAACAGTCGGAATCGTCGGAATTGTCGGAATAAAAGTGAATTCTGATCAGTTAAATCTATTTGTAACGAAAACAAACTGCATGATTAATTGATACATAAGACTGTCACAGTTATCTCAGTGCAAATATAAATATTTTGAACACTTTAAATATTTCTAAATCATAAAAACAAACAAACAAACAAACGAGTACGGGAAATGAAATTCATTTACCAGCCTTTTGAACAACAACAACAACAAAAACGTCAAAGGAATATATTAATATCTTTTTGAATGGAAATGGGATACTATGTGTCAAAAATTCATCAACAAGTCTCTGAATAAAACCAATAAACGTCGCAAACTCATTAAAATTCTTTTGAAACAATGCAATAAGTGCACAAAACTCATACAAAAGCATCTGAAACCGATGACTAACTATCGCTAATTTATTTACAAGCATTTTAAACACGGGAATAAGTCTAAGAATTTCATTTAGAAGCATCTGCAAGCAAATAACAAGTGACAGAATTTCATTAACAAGCATCTGAAACACGCCAACAACTCTTGGAATTTTATTTGGAAGCATCTGCAAGCGAGGAATAACTGTCGGAATTTTATTTAGAAGAATCTGCAAGCCAGTAATAACTGTCGGAAATTCATTCACAAGCAACTGTAAACGAAAATCTACTGTCGGAATTATGTTTACAAGCATTTGTCAGCTAGTAATAAATGTCGGAAATTTATTTACAAGCATCTGCAAGCGAGTAACAAGTGTCGGAATCATGTTTAGAAGCATCTGTAAGCGAACCACTACTGTCGGAATTTCATCTGAAAGCATCAGCAAGCGAGTAATAAGTGTCGGAATTTTACTTAGAACTACCTGCAAGCCAGTAATAACTGTCGGAAATTCATTTACAAGCATCGGTATGCGAACAACTACTGTCGGAATGATACGTAGAAGGATTTGTCAGCTAGTAATAAGTGTCGGAAATTTATTTAAAGCCATCTGCAAGCCAGTAATAAGTGTTGGAATTATGTTTAGAAGCATCTGCAAGCGAGTAACAAGTGTCGGAATTATATTTAGAAGCATCTGTAAGCGTAAATCAACCGTCGGAATTTTGTTTAGAAGTATCTGCAAGCGAGTAATAAGTGTCGGAATTTCATTACCAAGCATCTGTAAGCGATATACTATTGTCGGAATTGTATTTGGAAGCATTTCCGACACTTGTTACTCCTTTCCAGATGCTTTTAAATGAAATTCCGACAGATATTCCTGGCTCGCAGATAGTTCTAAGTAACGTACCGACACTTATTACTTGCTCACAAGTGCTTCTAAATATCATTCCGACAGTAGTAGATCGCTTACAGATGCTTCTAAATGAATTTCCGACACGTATTACTGGCTTGCTGATGCTTCTAAATATAATTCCGACAGTTGATTTTCGCTTGCAGATGCTTCTAAACATAATTCCGACACTTATGACTGGCTTGCAGATGGTTCTAAATGAAATTCCGACAGTTGATTTTCGCTTGCAGATGCTTGTAAATATAATTCCAACACTTATTTCTGGCTTCCTGATGCTTCTAAACATAATTCCGACAGTTGATATTCGCTTACTGATGGTTCTAAGTAAAATTCCGACACTTATTACTCGCTTGCTGATGCTTTCAGATGAAATTCCGACAGTAGTGGTTCGCTTACAGATGCTTCTAAACATGATTCCGACACTTGTTACTCGCTTGCAGATGCTTCTAAACATAATTCTGACACTTGTTACTCGCTTGCAGATGCTTGTAAATAAATTTCCGACATTTATTACTAGCTGACAAATGCTTGTAAACATAATTCCGACAGTAGATTTTCGTTTACAGTTGCTTGTGAATGAATTTCCGACAGTTATTACTGGCTTGCAGATTCTTCTAAATAAAATTCCGACAGTTATTCCTCGCTTGCAGATGCTTCCAAATAAAATTCCAAGAGTTGTTGGCGTGTTTCAGATGCTTGTTAATGAAATTCTGTCACTTGTTATTTGCTTGCAGATGCTTCTAAATGAAATTCTTAGACTTATTCCCGTGTTTAAAATGCTTGTAAATAAATTAGCGATAGTTAGTCATCGGTTTCAGATGCTTTTGTATGAGTTTTGTGCACTTATTGCATTGTTTCAAAAGAATTTTAATGAGTTTGCGACGTTTATTGGTTTTATTCAGAGACTTGTTGATGAATTTTTGACACATAGTATCCCATTTCCATTCAAAAAGATATTAATATATTCCTTTGACGTTTTTGTTGTTGTTGTTGTTCAAAAGGCTGGTAAATGAATTTCATTTCCCGTACTCGTTTGTTTGTTTGTTTGTTTTTATGATTTAGAAATATTTAAAGTGTTCAAAATATTTATATTTGCACTGAGATAACTGTGACAGTCTTATGTATCAATTAATCATGCAGTTTGTTTTCGTTACAAATAGATTTAACTGATCAGAATTCACTTTTATTCCGACAATTCCGACGATTCCGACTGTTCCTTAAATTAGATTTGCAAAATTTCAGACGTTTCAGACAGTTCCGATATTTCATCAAATTAGTGAGTTTTCCGACATTTCCGACAATTCCGAACTCATCAAATTAGTGAGACTCGACTTTTTTGACCGGTAGAAGAGAAAAAATGTGTTAAACAACTTTCCCGCCTTTAGATAGGTTTTCTTACACCCTATTTATTTCATCTAATTCATTAAATGATACAACTGAATAGCAACATTTGAATTTGCTTACCTGCAAGCAATCTTACCAATTACGGCAACTAGCCCTGTTTCAAAGCCACAACATTAGCAAGCTCAGCGGGAATTGTTACGTGACAGGAAAATTGACAAGAACCAAACGACCGTGAAAGCAACGCATTACGTCATGCGTCTGAGCGCTACTGATTTTGCCCTTCCTGCTGCTATGTTTTGCAGCTTAACGAACGGTGTCCAAAAGTAAGAGATATTCAGTTATACAGAAAAATTTGGATTAGTTATGTTGACAATACTTGTAGCGGCAAAAAATTTTGCTATGAAACTAAAACTTAAGACATTCATAAAGTAACTAAATCGCTTTGCAAAATTACAGTCTCGAACGCTGCAACTGCAACCCGTCCTACGCACCGTAATGATATTGTCCCATAGAAGCCCAATGTCGCACGCTCACTTAGTTTAGAGTTAGCAATATAGGGAAATACGTCTTTTCAGCGACATAAACTGGTGCATTGGCAAATAGCGCATGAACTATGACATTACAAAAAATTCAAAAAAACTAGATCGTAAAAACGCGTGGGGGGCGGCAGCCCTTCAGCCCACAGGCACGAGCCGTCACTGTTCATAAATATCTAGCGCTTCAGAAACGGCTTTTCAAGCACTTTTGTCTTGTCCAACAATCAACGTGCGAAACATGCCGCAGCCAGGAGATAAAAAGCCATCAGTTTTAATGGATGAAAGGCTGGTCCTTGTAGCAGATCATCGTTCCTGTTTTCTGTTCAACTACATGTTCCTTCAACTTTTGCCAGAAGAACATACATATGATCTTGTCAGGTCAGCAGTGGCATGATCAGCTCCAGCTAGCTGCAAGCGCAGATGAATTATGGCTTGCTAGATCTCCAGCTCCAACGGTTTTACGTATCTCGAGACGACGCAATGGGGCTAATTATGGCCAAGACCAGCAACACAGTAACCGGACCCAGGAGAAACTATGTTTTTATCATAAATGTTTTGGCGATAAAGGCTATAAATGTTGTCCCCCATGCGGCTACCAGGAAAACGAGACAGCCGGTTTTTGTTAACGGCAGCGATGACCGGCGCAAACAAAGCCCATTTTTATGTGTGAGACTATCAAATCAAATGTAACTTTTAATTGACATTGGCGCTGAAGTAAGCGTATTGCCAGCAGCAAGATTCGACCGACAAAAGACGGTCCGAACAAACCCTTCTGGCGGAAAACGGCAGTCTAATTACCACTTTCGGCTCGAGAGCGGTGACGATCGATCTAGCCCAAGGTAAATTCAAATGGACCTTTGTTATAGTCAATGTCGCTCAACTCTTTCTGGGTGCTGACTTGTCAAGGGTGCGTTTTCTTTTAGTGGATATAAAACACCAGCACCTAGTAAATTCATAGCTTTTTACTAGCATTCTATTGAGAAGGCCCCAGCCTCGCCACCGCAACTCAATACTTCGGGCCTCGAACAAAATGTTTTCGCACAGCTGCAGGCACAGTTTCCCCAAATCACAACTCCACACTTTTGTGAGAAAGTTGCCAAACACGAAACGGTGCATCATATCGTCACCAAGGGACTACCCATTCATGCTCGCCAAAGAAGACTTTCTTCAAGCAAACTAACAATTGCCCGCAATGAGCTCAACAAGATGCTGAACATCGGAATTATTCGACGATCTGTGAATCCTCGGGCATCGCCGCTTCACATGGTGCAGAAACCCGCAGGTGGATGGAGAGCGTGCGGCGACTACCGTCGTCTTAACTCGATCACCGACGCTGATCGTTGAGGGGAGTGCTTAGGGTATCTGGGACCCTCGGGAAGGCCAACAGCCATTTCGACCCAACCCAAATGGGGTTAAGGACCGCACCACCACGTTGAGGCGGCTGTTGATTGGTGCAGAAGACATTCGTATGGTCCTGCCAGGTTAGCGTTACCAATTTAATCGATCGTTAGCGTTGCCAATATCACGAAATCGGAACGCCTTCACCGGATGGCTAGTCGCGCCATCTCCGGTTGCCTATCGTCCCTTATCCCACTTCTCCTTTCTGAGGCTTCTCTTCCTCCCCTACGAGTCACCCTGACTCATTTCACTCTGTCATCTTATGAGAGGGCCCTTCGTCTCCTCACCTTCTTTCCCCATTTCAGGCGGCTTGGAGTGAAACCAAGATTCTGCAAATCTTCCTGGAGAGCTTTTGCGTACACTCACCCGCTGATGCTTCCTTCTACTTCTCCTAGGGAGGCTCTCCTTTCTTGCGCTTCCTCACCTCCTTTGAACCTGCCTTCCTTCATTGTGAAGTCTACCCTTTCCTCTCCATGCTCCCACTCTGATCCCTCTCTCTCTCGCTCACCTTGACTCTCTCTCACCTCACAATCTGGTGCTCTGGACAAACGGCTCTGTTTCTTTTGGCAAAGGCGTCTCTGGCTTAGTTGCCAACTGCTTTCGCTGTAACACAGAGGCTACTCTTTTCTTTTCAGTAGGCCCAATATGTTTAAGTTTTTCCGCTGAAACCTGTGCCATTCTCCAAGCTCTGCTATTCTCGGCAGCACCAACAAGTTTGCCACTCCTCATCCCTTCTCAGACTCTTGCTTTGTCCTCACCACCCTGTCTTCTCCTCCATCTTTCCTTTTACCTCAATTTCTCTGACAGATCTGGCCCCGGCGTGATGGTGTAGTGGTTAGAGCGTCCGCTTCGCAGTTGGTAGACCTGAGGTTCATTTCCCTTGTCGAGTCATACCAAAAGACTTAAAAAAATGGTATCCACAGCTTCCCTGCTTGGCGTTCAGCACATGAGGGATAGTGTGGAGAACAAGCCGTCAAGCTTGCTTGTTGTGTCCTTGGGCAAGGCACTTAACGGGATGCCTCCGTCTTTATGTGGCAGACAGATGGTCTGTCGAAAGACATGCAAACTGAGCATGAGCTCATACGCGTGAATAAATGAATGAAAACACATCTGGCAGGAGCTATCTTCTCTCTCCGTTCTATCAGGCAACAATGAGTTCCCGGACACTCGTTTCTCCTGGAGAACAACGTGGCTGATGAGCTGGCCAGACGGGTAGCGCTACTTTGCACCCTCTGTAATCCCTTCTAGTCTCTCTCCTCTTATCTCTTGTTTCCACTCTTCTTTTATCTCGGACTGGAGGCGTACTGCTTCATCTAAATTCTTCGACACACAAGTTCCCTCGATTTCCGCCCAGTAACTTGTGCTCCCTCGTCACGCTCGCTGTGTTCTCTCTCGTTTTCGGTGCAACGGACACAGACTATTCTTAAGCTCTTCTCTCTCTAGAATTGGCAGAATCGAGAATCCTTCCTGCAGCGCCTGCGGACACTCGTCCCAGTATACCTCTCATTTCCTTCTGCACTGTCCAGCTACGGACTCCTTGCGACGCTCGCTCTTTGACGACTCTCTGTCTATCTACAATTTCTCGTCCATTCCTGCGAAGCTGTCCAGCTTCTGTAGCTCCATGATCAGCCCCCATGCTTCCATTCCTCAAAAGGAGTCGGGTAACAACAACAACAAGCTGATCGTTTTACTGTTCTGCATATACAGGATTTTTCGGCTCGCCTTGTCGAAGCTACGGTGTTTTCTAAGTGGATTTGGTACGGGATACCATTAGGTGCCCGAGGCAGAGAAAGATGTCCCTAAAACCTCTGTGATCACTCCTTTTTGCCTGTTCGAATTTTCACGCATGCATTTGGTCTGAAAAATGACGCTCAGACTTTTCAACGATTATTGAATAGCATTTGCCAGGTGTTTAATTTTATTTCCGTGTATTTAGACGATATCCTGGTTGCCAGTTCCACGCAGACAGACCACAAAAACCACCTGCAGTTGCTTTTCCAACGACTTGCAGACTTTGGTTTGGTGGTAAATGTGAACAAATGTCAGTTTGGCCGTCTTCAATTTGAGTTTCTTGGTCACCTGCTCGATCAATATGGATCAAGACCACTCCCAAGCAAAATCAAGGCAGTACAAGCTTCTCCTTATCCAAAAACAAGGACCTTCAAAGATTTGCAGGTATTACCCATTTCTACCATCGCTTTATAGCACTAGGTGCAACAATCATGGCTCTAATTAATCAAACCTTCGCAAATAAGCCTAAGTTTTGAAATGAAACTTTACAAACTGCTTTTCTGAATGCCAAGTGTGCACTGGCTAGCGCTGCAATGCTACGTTATCCTAAACATTACGCTCCTTTAACACTCAGTGTTGATGCTTCGGATATACCTGTGGGTGGCGTTTTCGAACAACTAGTCGACGGTCAGTCACAGCCTCTTGCATTTTTCAGCAGAAAATTGCGGAAAACGGAAACCAAATATAGTGCTTTTGATCGCAAATTGCTAGCGATGGATTTGGCCGTTCATCATTTCCGCTACTTCTTGTAAGGGCATCATTTTGTGATTTTTACGGATCACAAGCCACTCACGTTTGCTTTTTCAGAAGTCTCCGATGCGTGTACTGACCGACAGCAACGCCAACTCTCGGCGATTTGTGAATTTACTACAGATGCTCGACACGTTGCCGCAAAAGCAAATTTAGTTGCAGATATATTATCCCGTGCTTCTTTATCCGGGGTTGTGTCATCACAACCGGATTTAGATTTTGTGGCTATGGCCCAAGCCCAACAGATACCTGAAATTCAGGCATACCGCGCAGCAATAACAGATTGAAGATGTACCTGTCGGACCAGACAAAGTTTGTTTACTCTGTGATGCGTCGTTGGGAACTATGCCCGGTTGTTCCTCCATCCTGGCTTATGTTTGGCTTGAGTTACACAAGGATGTTGGCTTGTGGTCAAAACAGTGCGTTAATTGCCAAGCTGCCAAAGTACAAGCCCACACCAAAGCACCTCTAGCGGCATACCCATAAGATCACCGCTATTTCTTAATCACGAATGACAGGTTTACTCGCTGGCCAGAAGCAATACACATGCCGGATGCCACTGCCAAAAGATGTGCAAGACCTTTCGTGTTCACCTGGGTTGCTAGATTCGATGCTACCGCGGACATCTCAAGAAACCGTGGTCCCCAGTTTAGAGAACACTTGAGGGATAGACTAATTCAGCTTCTCGGCATTCGCCTTCACCGCACGTGCGCTTATCACTCACAAGCAAACGGTTTATCCGAAAGCTTTCATAGACATTTGAAAAGCGCGTTGTTGATGGCACGAGTAAAAGATTCTAATTGGGTTGATGCACTGCCACACGTGCTCTTGGAAATACGCTCAATACCTATACAGAATTTAAAGTGTTCCGCAGCCAAACTAGTTTATGGAACACCTTTTAAAGTGTCAGGTGATGTCTTATTTCCGTCCACATCTACTTTATTTTCCGATAGTTTGTTTCTACCGTGCCTGAAAGAAAAGATAGCACTTTATCAACCACAACAAATGTCTCGCCATTCGAAGAACACTGTTTCAGTTTCAAAATCGCTGTCGACGAGTGACTACGTCTTCGTCCGTCGCGATGAATATTGACTGCCCTTAGTCCCACCGTACGACGGTCCATTTCGTGAACCGAACACGGAAAAAAAGTTTTCATATTAGACATTAACAGAGGAGGGACTTAGTCTCAGTGGATCAACTGAAGTCAGCCAACATTGGCTCAAACGAACAGCTGCCTGTGACAATGCCTCGAAAACGGGGCAGACCTAAAAGTTCTTAATGAAACGCTTTGTTTATGCGTTTCGGGGGGAAGCTCTGCGGCAGCTCTCTGTGACGTTATAGTGATTGATTTTGTTGTGTAGTGTTGCTATGTGCTTTCGCGTTTTCTGTAGTTAGCAATGAATAGAGAACGGACAGTTGCGAGTTATAACAGAAACGCTAAAACATTTCCACCTACAGTAATTTCTGCAGTATGGATCCCACCAAAAGAAAACGATACATCAGCTGCTGTTATACGTGATGTTTTGACCAACGTTGATGGATGGATGTGTGGATATGTTGTGATAGCAACTAGGAGTTGTTTGATTTAAAAAAAAAGACTGGGTCAATAGCTCTGGAGAGTCTTAGACAGATCAGTCAATTTCATTGAACATTGGATATAGTACCACTCTCTCCCGTTCCTCTAAAACTTTCACCCAGGCGGTTGTTTGTATTTTTCTGTTTTTCTCAAACAAAGCGTGGAAAAACATAAATGAAATTTACAATGTAATTGGCTAAAACTGTGTGGTGCAACGAAAGCAAACGTTATGCGTGCCAGCAAAAGCACCAGAAGCGAAGCTGCTGTGAGACTGAAGTTTTTTTCGCCATGACACTTTACCTCAAAAACTGGTTGAGGCCATTATTTGAAAATCTTCACGATTTTTAACAACTGCCTTTTCCACGACTTCTTTAGCTTTAAATGTCTTCATGATTGTTTTCAACAACTTCACCACTACAAGGGTCGTCATTGTTATCGTTGTCTCCCGCACCCACTTCTACAACAATTGTTATCGTCTGAAGACCACGCCCTTTTTTCATGATTAACAATTTGCAAGCTTTTAGGCAACAGTTTGCTTAGCTTCGTGCAATATAACATCGCACGTTTCTTTAATTTCCGGTAGCTTAAAACCTGCTGTGTGATCTATGCTACATAAGCGGTCAGTGTTACCAAAAAGAAAAAATGTCTTCTAGTAAGCTTATTTCAAAGCCGCTGACTATCAACGACAAAGAAGAAGTTGAGAAGTTATTGTTTGGATATGTGAAAGATGAACCTACATGCCGATTTTTGAATTTCTCAGAAGAAGAGAAACAAAGAGTCGTAAAAGGCTATCTCGCAGCTGCGCTTAATGGAGTATCTATTGGTGTGTACAATGAAGAAACCAAAGAATTAGCTGGTATAGAGGTTATCACTCTACCTGGTTATCATATATCCGGTCGACATTTTGCTGGACCCGATGGTAGATTTTCAAAAAAGCTACAAACATTAGTGGATTTTGATGAATATGCAGAAAGGGGAACTTCCGAGTTTTTAGGAAGTAATAATATCATTCAACTAGCACTTGGTTATCTTAAACCAAAGTATAGAGGCTGTGGCTTGCACAATGTAATTATTGATTGGGCTGAGAAAGTTGGACGTGTTCTAGATTGTGATGGACTTATGGTTGTGATGAACCTATCAGCATTCGGACGAAAATTCCTTAGCAGGGGATTTGTGGAAGTAAAAAAAGTATTTTACAAAGATTATCGTGATCCAGTCACTGGAGAAGCAGTGTTTGCCAATTTGTCTCACGATAAAGAACATGCTCTACTACTTGTAAAACGCTTGAAGCCTTTATCTTAAGATGTAACGGTAAACTGATTTGAGTACATTGTGGTGTATATAGCATGTATTATAATAACGTAAAATCAAAGAAATGATCAATGTAGGATTTTTAGGAAATCGACACCGATCAGAGGACTAGAGTCCGTGTAACCCGGTAAGAACCAGAAAATTTAACTACTAAAAAGAAAGGATAGCATATAGTTCCCGCCATCGGCTATATTGTATTTATAGATGTGCTGAAGTGCTACCAAACGCGAATCTTCCTTTCTCATGTAGTGACTTTGTTGGTTTAAAACAATGAAAATATAGTTATCAAGCAAGGTTCAGGTGGCTAGATGAAAAAGTGCTAACCAAAAAGCGTCAACTTACATTCCGTGAAAAACATTGAGATGTTTACCATGGTTTTCTCCATTGCTTTGTAGGCTACGTACTGGTTTAGTGCACGAGCACACCTAGAGCGAAATTTCAGTCGGAGAAAGGGAATAAACTGTTGACAAATTTAGTGATGACTTTTGTTTACAGATTTTCGGAGATCTTGATAACAATTTATGGCATCAATGTAATTTTGAAGCTTATTGCTGGGAAATAGCATAGGCGATGATCAATTCTCTGCTAAAAATCAAGGTTTTTATGCAAATCATTACCACGATGTCTTTTTGTACAGGCCAACAACAACAAGAAAGTCAAGGCCAAAACTTAAATTACCATTGACTTAAGAGTCACGTTTAAACAGAGCTGGTCAATAATGTAGTAGTTCTACCTATGTAGATTCTTCACTATCAAGCTACTTACTTGAGTAGTTTGTACTACTACTTGCAATTGAATGAATTTAGTAGGAAGTAATGCTACTTGAGTAGTTATGACTTCTACTTGTCTAGATGATAAAAATTTGATATCTTTTGAATTGTAATGCAGTATGATAGCTGAAATACAATTTTGAATTCAAATATTTATTTTCTGCAAATCCTCCATTCATTATAGTTGGCAAGTTTTGGTTCGATTTTTGTCAACTATCTGGTTGACCACTTATGTTTAATGCTACCAAGAGGAGATGCGCTGAGTTATTAATTATCAGCGAGTCGTTTTGTCATATCGTTGGATTGTAAAAAGTTTTTAGCGCCAGTAATAAGTTGAAATATTGTTCAGGTTTTTATCGTTTGTGTAATTTTGTATGCAGACATTAGTGCGTTCACTAGGAATGTGGAAGTGGTTATTTTTTAACCGCTTCCGCTTCCAGACCTATCGCTTCCACTAACAAAAAACGAGAAAACGACCGTTGACAATTTTTTTAACTTTTGTGGGTCTGTAGCCTGCCTTCTCCTACACTTCATCATTTTGAGAAGACAAAACTTTCATTTATTGCTATTACTTTACCTACTTCGCTTGAGCTTATTGTTCCGAACTACTCGGTGTTTCTTTTTCTTAGATATTGGAACTCGTGTTGAATGTAGAACAGTGCTTTTCAATTTTTTTGTCATCGCGGAATACCTTATGTACTTCGCGTTTGTCACGGAACACCCACTAAACAAAACTTTAGAAATCACGAAGTGCTTGCAAGAAAATCAAATATTTCGTTACTACAATTCAAAAAATAATTGAACACTTCAACAAATAAACAGTTATTACAAGTTCCTTCACTACTTACAACCACTTTTACCACAGTTAACTTGATGCTTCTCAGATCTAAACCGTATGACCACATATTACAGCTCTCGACAATAATCTGTCGTCACAACAACAAATTACACCGTATAGCGCTGATTTTCCCTTTCTATTCTCAACTAACTCTGCCTTTGAGTAAACCTTAACTCTAATTATCATTGCGGACTTTCTGTCCGTCCCTAAAATGCGTATTGCCTCCAATCTTTTTGGATAGTGAAGTGCAAAATTTCTGTCGTTTATATAGTATATACATGTAAAGCGAGCAAAATTGAACTGCACCAATCAACAGCCGCCTCAACGTGGTGGTGCGGTCCCCAACCCCGTTTGGGTTGGGTTAAAATGGCTGTTGGCCTTCCCGAGGGTCCCAGTTACCCCGGGCACCCCCATCACACAAACCATTTTTTCGCAGTGTAGCCCCCTGAACGACCGCAGAAGGTTAGCACGCAGTCTCCTTTAAATCGGCCTGTCTTCTCTCTTCTCCTGCCTTTCTCTTGTCCGTTTTCTCATTCTTCTCCTTCTCCTGATGAGTGGCAACGTTCATTCTAACCCTTGTCCCGTCTTTCCTTGTTCAGTGTGCGCTGGAAATGTCAACTGGCGGGGTAGGTCAGTGCAATGCTGCATATGCTCTAATTGGGTTCATTTAAAGTGCTCACTACTCTCTTTTTCTATATTCAGAACTCTTGGCAGCTCTCACTCCTGGAGCTGCTCTCTATGCTGCGTCTCTGCTTTTTTTGGAGATCTCACACCTACCAGCACTGTGCCCTCCTCCAGTTGGTATACCTCCACTACTCAATCTGGCCCCTCTGGCTTCCTTCTGCTAATGCAGCACTTGCACCACACCCTCGCCTTCAAACCTCTTATCTTTTTTCCACCCACTTTGTATCTTCTCCCTCTGCACCCTCACCACCGCTTCATGCTCCTGGCTGTTTCTCTTTACCTCCTGCTTCCTCTTCCCCTCCCTAACTCCCTCAGGGTTCTTCAGTGGAATGCTGGGGTCTTCAAGCCAGGAGCACCAAATTGCTACACTTTATTTCGTCTCATCCCGTTGACCTTATATATATCCAGGAATCTAATCTTAATTTATCATCCTCTTTCTGGATCTCTGGATTCTCTGCTCTGCGATCCTATGGCACCCACTCCCGATCTGGTATTTTTTCTACTGATGTCACAGACGCTAACGGCAGCGTCATCATTTTCGTCAGGCAGGGCTTATGTTTCTCTGAGCTTTCTACCTCCTCTCTTTCTTCGCTTGACCCTTACACTGATTATGTAGAGGTCAACATCTCTCTAAACGACTCCTCGCTCTCATTTCTTAATGTTTATGCTCCCCCTATTCGCTCTTCTCCAAAGGATAGCAGAACCAAGTTTTTTTCTCTCTCCATTTTTTCCTACTACGCGGAAGCGGCAGAGTTTTCTCGCTTCCTCTTCCACAGAGAACGGACCGCTTCCAGCTTCTGCTCCCGCTTTCACATTCCTGGCGTTTACATACCAGCTCTGATTTTGTCAAAGGAATAGCCAAAGTAGCAAGGAGGACAATTGCCCACTGAAAAGATTTGCAAAAGTTTTCTTTGGTGGCAATTGTGTAGTGCTTCTTGAGTAGTAGGCTGATCAGTTAAGTTCAATCTCGGCAAATACCTTTAAATTTTGAAGGTATATGACTTAAAACTACAACCCACGACCAGTGGCGCAGCCAGGATTTCTTCAAGAGGGGGAGGGCAATTTTTTTTTAACAACGTAGCCACAATAGGCGTATCGAGGTTTTTCTCCCCAGGAGATGAGAGGTGTGTGCAGTTTTTAAACAGAACGTAAAAAAGTTTAATGCAATAGCACACACAAAAAATTTTGCCCTTATACAATTGCACCCAAAGTATTTACTGATACAAACCGATTGGTAATGGTGATTGGCGAACCAAAAAAATTTGCTGGTGCTGTATGTCAAAATTTAACTTGATTGAAATTTTGCCCACGACTTTTACATAAAAATTCATCAGTCACATGCTTAAAGTTAATGTTGAGGTCACAGTGAACAAGCAACAATACCAATCCATTCAAACGAGCTTCTTTCGTTGTGAACCGCAAATAGGTTTTCTAATATCTCAGAGCACTAAACGAACGCTCATTTGTTGCTATAGTGACCGGACCAATAGTCAATATTTGAAGAACTTCCAACGATGAATACATATGTTTTTCTTTGGCAGACAGCAACGCGCCTAAAGCGTTTTACGGTAAAGAATCACCTTCGTAGCGCAGCCAATATGAACGCCATCGCGTAAATTCAACCTCCACAGCGTCAATGGTGTCATCCACAAAGGGAAGATAGAAGTTCACAGCATTTCTGATCAAAGCAACTGTCATGCTTTACACAGACAGATGATATCAAAAATCGGATTTTTATGCAATCAACAAGATCAGAGCAAATATTTCGCTGAGTTGGTCAATCACTGAATCAATAAAAGGCAAAAAAACAAAACGTCTGAAAAACTGTGATGGTGCAATAGCTAGTGGATTCGCTCTATTGGCTTGCCGATTTACTACTCCAGGCATGGGTATGGATTCCCTGTAAACACTTTTGGCATGTCTAAAGAGTCCAACAAATATTTTTTCATTGTCCCTAAAAGCCTTGATAACATCTTTGCAACTGGTAAACTGCTAACATCTAATGCAGTCAGTATAATTTCATGATGCCCTGTAGCTTCTTTGCAACTGTTTTTGTACGTTTCTGTGAAGCATTGATAACTTCTAGACTAGCCAAAAACCCAGCTGTTGTTATCACTTTCAAATAAGGCATAGCCCTTCTAAGAACTTCTCTATCTCTTGATTCTGACAGTTGAACAAGGGAACCAGCAACCGCTGGATAAAACTCCTTAAAAACAAAGACAAGATCATAGTTCTCAATCCGCTTTGTGGAACAATTACGCTTCAAAGGCGAACGCGAAGAATCAGGACATCAGCCATTAACGTGAGCATGCAGCAGCAAAAGATTTTTTTGAGAATCAGAAAAAAAACACCGATATGTCTTTCATAATGCTTACGCATGCTTAAATTTTGGGTACGTTGCAAGCCAGAAAATGTTACTGTAACTCGTGCTATCTCTGATTGTAGCGTCTCTGCTACTTTTGTCCACTCATTAAACTTTTTATTGCGGTCTTTATAGTCTTCTAAAAAATATTCCAGAGAGAATGTCGAATTTTCCCTCAGCAAATTGATGGTTTTGCTTCCTCCACGGTCCATAGTCCAAAGCATTTTGACAAGAATTAGAAAATTCAAATTGTCAACTATGAATCCAGGCTCGTCAAGATAGTTTGGTAAATAACTTGCTGAAAACTAGAGACATGCTCTATTCTTGGCAATATTTCTGAAACTTTTTTAGAAAGCACAAAACTCGCTTTCACTCGTGACAAGCTACTTGTTTTTTTGCAATATTGCTATTAATGTTGTACAGTACTCTTGCGCACCTCGTCAGACACCAATAGGTTATTGCTGCATGATTTTTGCGCAAAAGAACTTGCTCGTGTGATTTCTGCTTTATATCAAAAGAACTATAAAAAGTTTGAAGCTCATGTGTTAACCTCAGGCATGAAGCCCAACGCTACCAGCAAACTTTTGGGCCACTGTTTGTTTTGTGCATAATTTTATCTGGGACCAAAGGGGGGGCCATGGCACAGTGCCCCACCTGGCCGTGCCCTTGCCGACGACAGGGTTTACATGCCTTGAGACGAAAGGAGCTGTCTCTTAGCTTTCGTTGCTCCCAGGTCACCCTTGGGCAAAGTGTAGCACCTGATAGCCTCTCCTGCTAGGGTTACAACATGACAGTTTTTTATTTTTAATGAATTTTGCGACACCTTGTACATACTGTATGTGCTTTTCTTCGTGTGTGTTTCTATTTATCTGCTACCTTACAGGTACGATGGCCATGCCACTGTTTTCAAATTTAAACTAAATTCTGTCATGTGCATGTATTAACGTATATCGTTTTACCATCATCTCCTTTTTTTGTCCACTGCTATCAAATTAATTTTTTAAGTGTGCTGGTTCGGGCAAAAATAAAATCATCGATTGATTGATAAAATTTTTTTACTACTAATTCTTACCCAAATTCTACGAGATCTCTAAAATATTAAAAAATGATCATCGCTAGAAATGTGATTCAAGATAAAATATTTTGTCCTAACGCTCTCAGAAATTCGTAGCCGACTATATTAATTAGCTCTGGGGTTTCCCGCTTAATTTTGAATGTCATCAGACCTTAGTTTTACGTTTAAAAGTGGAAGAATATTGTTCTTATTCAGTCGCTTGGCATTTTAACGACTTTGAACTGTTGTTTATCGTTGAATCAAAAGCATTATACGACAATCAAATAATATAATTGAATAGACGAAAAAAAGTATAGACTGGTGGATTAGTTAATCTACATCAGTGTTTATTAACCTTTTTGGCGCTCGTACCCCATAAGATTATGTGAAATGTTTTTGTACCCCTAGACCTATCGAACAAACACCTACAAAATTACCGGTAAACATACAATCTAACAATAAAATAAAACACAATATAGCATGTTACCGGTGTATATTTATTAACCATAATATTGTTCACAACAAAACCCATTCTGTCGGAACGAACAAGAAACTATTTATTACGTCACAGTAACTCTTATGACAAAAAATCGTTCAGAAATGCAGATGTTGAAAAAGGTTCAAAAAATGTTTTTTATTTCAAATAACATTGAAAATAAATTTTTAGCAAATAATTTAAAATAACCATTATTCTGACGCCTAATCTCGTACCCCTGTTTTGGTGCTTCGGACCCCCAAGGGGTATAAGTACCCCGGTTAAGAACCCCTGATCTACATCAACAAAATATTTTCAAAAGTAAAAACACATCAACCTAATTAAGCTAACCCCTTTCAAGAATCTTTCAAAAATGGTGTTACCCTTAAAATGTTTTCTTTAGGAGAGAACACTTTTTTAATAGTGACGTCAATGCCAGCATCATACGCAAGAACTTTTAACATGGTCGATAATGTAAATTAGGCTACAAAGTCGCCGATAAATTTCACTTTCAAAAATCTCTTCTGACATCTTATGTGGTGCGAGCACTCCCAGTTGAGAAGCAGTGGTTGAAAAAGATATCGGACAAAACTGGTCAAAACAAGAAAACCAATTTCTGCTTTACAGCTCAAGTACTTTAATTCGCAACTATTTTTTTCACTTTTATTCAAGTAAATCTATCATTGCTTTCCACTTTTACTTATTTTTTGAGTAAGTTACAATACTTTTACTGAAGTAGATTTTTATACTACTTTGACCACATTTACATTTACATGCACGTCAAAAATATGATCGATTTCCACAGGGGCGGATCTAGGGAAGATCGGAGTAGGATTCCTCAAAACTTTTCGAAGAATATTCTTTATTAGTCGCCACCATTTGTGACGTTACCACTTACAGTAATTTCTGCAGTACGGATTCCCTCAAAAGAAAACGATACATTCGCTGCTGTTATACGTGATGTTTTGGCCAACGTTGATGGATGGATGTGTGGATATGTTGTGATAGCAACTAGGAGTTGTTTGATTTAAAAAAAAAGACTGGGTCAATAGCTCAAGAGAGTCTTAGACAGATCAGTCAATGTCATTGAACATTGGATATAGTACCACTCTCTCCCGTTCCTCTAAAACTTTTACCCAGGCGGTTGTTTGTATTTTTCTGTTTTTCTCAAACAAAGCGTGGAAAAACATAAATGAAATTTACAATGTAATTGGCTAAAACTGTGTGGTGCAACGAAAGCAAACATTATGCATGCCAGCAAAAGCACCAGAAGCGAAGCTGCTGTGAGACTGAAGTTTTTTTCGCCATGACACTTTACCTCAAAAACTGGTTGAGGCCATTATTTGAAAATCTTCACGATTTTTAACAACTGCCTTTTCCACGACTTCTTTAGCTTTAAATGTCTTCATGATTGTTTTCAACAACTTCACCACTACAAGGGTCGTCATTGTTATCGTTGTCTCCCGCACCCACTTCTACAACAATTGTTATCGTCTGAAGACCACGCCCATTTTTCATGATTGACAATTTGCAAGCTTTTAGGCAACAGTTTGCTTAGCTTCGTGCAATATAACATCGCACGTTTCTTTAATTTCCGGTAGCTTAAAACCTGCTGTGTGATCTATGCTACATAAGCGGTCAGTGTTACCAAAAAGAAAAAATGTCTTCTAGTAAGTTTATTTCAAAGCCGCTGACTATCAACGACAAAGAAGAAGTTGAGAAGTTGTTGTTTGGATATGTGAAAGATGAACCTACATGCCGATTTTTGAATTTCTCAGAAGAAGAGAAACAAAGAGTCGTAAAAGGCTATCTCGCAGCTGCGCTTAATGGAGTATCTATTGGTTTGTACAATCAAGAAACCAAAGAATTGGCTGGTGTAGCGGTTATCACTCTACCTGGTTATCATGTACCCGATCAGCATTTTGCTGGACCCGATGGTAGATTTTCAAAAAAGCTACAAACATTAGTGGAGTTTGATCGTTATGCAGAAAGGGGATCATCCGAGTTTTTAGGGAGTGATAATATCATTAAACTAGCACTTGCTTATGTTAAACCAAAGTATAGAGGCTGTGGCACACACAATGTAATTGTTGATTGGGCTGAGAAAGTTGGACGAGTTCTAGATTGTGATGGACTTTTTGTTGTGACTAACTTATCAGCAGTCGGATGGCAATTGATTAGAAGGGAATTTGTGGAAGTAAAAAAAGTATTTTACAAAGATTATCGTGATCCAGTCACTGGAGAAGCAGTGTTTGCCAATTTGTCTCACGATAAAGAACATGCTCTACTACTTGTAAAACGCTTGAAACCTTTATCTTCAAAGTTGTAACGGTAAACTGATTTGAGTACATTGTGGTGTATATAGCAAATATGACAGCAATGTAAAATAAAAGTCATGGTCAATGTAGGATTTTTAGGAAATGGTTACCTCTCGGGCAATTACAGTTCGTGTTACCCGGTACGGACCAGAAAATGTGACCGCAATTAAGAAAGGATAGCATTTAGTTCCAACCAACAGCTGTAAGGACGTCAAAATTTTTCTAGTTGTTTGTAGAATGTTTTCGTAGACTTTTGACAAATTTGACTTAGCCATTAAATTTTTGTTGAATTTTTTAAGTGCATATTTACTTTTGAGACAAGCTGTATTCTTGTGAGAAGTTGATAGTTCATAATTTTAAAGGTTTTATTGCGAAATTTCAGTCGTTAAGCAGTTTTTTGTTGACAGTTTCATTTAAATTGTGGTGGTGGTGGTATGGTTTATTCTGTCAAATTTACGTTTGTTTCCACTACATTTACGTGTTCGTGTTTATTCTGCCAAAATTACGGTGATCATAAACGTATCACGAGCATAATTGCCAATCTTGAAAATTTTGAAGATGACTTGGGAGTTTTTTGGAAATTTTTTTTTTGGAAATGAGTATTTGGCAAACCGGGTAATCGGATCCGAGTGTTATAGCGATTGCGAATTGAGAAACTTTAGGTGGGGAAGGTGAGAAGTATAAGCTGACGCGTTATTATAAACATGAACAGCTTTCTTTTTTGGGGGGATCAACTATCGTATTTCAAAGTTCAATTCTTTAAACAAAACTGTTTTTTAAAACAAATACAAGCAAACAAGGTCACGAAATCACGACGAAGAAAGGCTGGGTGGGGAATGTAACAATCTTCACTTGCGACTGCAAGCAATTTTCAGAAAACCTTTTCAAAATTTTTTACGTGCTCGATTTCGAAAAATTCCCCTTTTATGTGTTTAGAGATTTTAATATTGATTTAAACAAAGTTGGGCAGAGCAACTTTGTCACAAAACATGTTCACAATGTGATAAGTTTGCCATGTAATGCGCCATTTGTCTGCCTACGCGTATCACTGATCACTCTAAAACATTGATTGATCACATCTATGTGAACGATTCTAAACATTCTTATATTAGCGGTGTAGCCCTTTCGGATTTAAATGACCACTTTGGCACTTTTGCCATAATGATCGCAAAAGCAACCAAATCAGATATACCAAGCGACATCAAATCCGAGATATGTCTGAATTTGATCATGAAAAGTCTCTGCAAAACTTAGCAAATGACTTAAATTGAAATGCTTCTAAATTCTAATGTTCTTGTAGCTGAAGTTATGCCGATTTACAAAAAAGAGGACTCTAATCTGTGCACCAATTACAGGCCTATCTCTTTGTTATCACCATTCAGTAAAATTTTAGAAAAACTTATTTTTGTTCGTATTTGCTTTTATTTAGAAAAATATGACCTGCTGAGCAAGCAGCAGTTTGGCTTTAGGAAAACATGTCTACTACACAAAATATATGCAGCATACACGAGAAAATAACAAAAAGTATAGACTGCAGTCTGCATACTTACTACGTTTTTCTAGATTTAACAAAAGTGTTTGATATTGTAAACCACGCAATGTTACTGCACAAAATGGAACATAATTTTGGAGTTCGTGGATTACCACCGTGACTATTCAAAAGCTACCGATCAAATAGATATCAATACATAAAAATTAGTAACTATAAAACTTCCAGTGTTAAAAGTATCCGGCGGAGTCCCTCAAGGATCCCTTCCAGGGCCGCTACTCTTCCTTCTCTAGATAAATGACCTGCCCCAAGTAACTCGTACGTTCGACTCTACGCTATTCTCGGATGATCCACTTCTTATGTTGATTGATAAAAACCTAAATAATTTAGAGAATAAGGTAAACAACGAGCTGAACAAAATTGACTATTGGTTGAAAAAAAGCCAAGCTATTGCTCAACTATACTAAAACAAATTACATGTTAATTTACAAACGATCTAACATTTCCTGCATCGCTGAGTTTCAATTGCTGCTCAACAAAACTTCTCTAAAAAGAGAACATACCGTAAAATATCTAGAATATTTCTGGACGAAAACTTGAAGTGGTGTGTGACCAAATCCAACACCCGTCTCTAGCTCGTAATTCTGGCTTGTTTTATAAAATTCGTAACTTTCTCCCAAGACAGACATTACGCTTGCTATATCACAGCGTGATATATTCCAAGTTACGATAGGGTGTTTTAATTTAATTTAAAGCACTGCATTAAAAACTCATTTTCGTGAATTAATGGTTAATAATAATTAATATCATATAGGGGAGGGAGTCTATGGGAAGAAATAGATATGAATATCAAAAACGCTAATCGGGCATCCTTCAAAATGCAATACAAAAAACTTTTACTGAATCTTTCGAGTCATAAATCTATAATTCGTCTAAAAATTCTCTATCTCGCATTTTATTTCAACAACAACTTTGAATGTAGTTCTCATCCTTACATATATCAACTGGTACTTGATTACGAGAACATTCTTCGGATCTCGCTTTTTTCTATAGACGCCTAGGTGTTGTATTTTGAGTTAAATCTTGCCCTTTGTACACTAATTTTACATCAAATTCAATAATGACATGAGGACAATATTTTGTTGTTCGCTGTCGTCTTCGCTGCCTTCTTAAACTTATTGTCAATTTTGAATTCTGCACCTTTTTGTTCAATATTATTTGCTCGACAGGAAACATATTTGCTGAACAGAAAGCACCTTGACTAGATAGCCTTTGGGTTCTCGGTGCATCCTAGTCTGAACAGACCATTTCCAATTGCTGTAATGGGTTTTTCTTTTTTTGTTTTACAGATTTATAGCTGAATTTATCGCTTGTTCTGACAAAAATAAACCTGATTAATTGATTGAATGCAATCCCCAGTTTTTTTCCTGGATCCGCCACTCTAGTAGAGCTCTTTTTTTGGGACCACGGCACGTAGGTGCAGCCAAGAAACTTGGTGTAACAAATGCATTTCATGGGGTTGCACCGAGTGGTCAAATAAGTCTCACCAAATCACTCATATCTATAATCGTAAAACAAAAACCATCACGGTCTACGCGCCAACTTTGATTTTGGCGTAGTGGTTAACCGACGCGATGGCGTAGTGGTTAGAGCGTCTGCTTCAGGGTCAGTAGACCTGGGGTTCAAATACCCTTGTCGAGTTATACCCAAAGACTTTAAAAAATGGTATCCACAGCTTCTCTGCTTGGCGCTCGGGATATAGGAGAGGTTGTGGAGAAACAAGCAGGCAAATTTGTTTTTTGTGTCCTTGGGCAAGGCACTTAACGGGACGCCTCCGCCTTTATGTGGAAGACAGGTGGCCAGGCCTGGAGAGGGATGGGATCCGCCAGGCATCTTAGCCTAAGATTCGCTGCATGATGAACACAACCAAAAACAAATTGGTCATCTGCAGCGCCCCAACGGCAATCGCTACGGGATAAGTAAAAAAATCATACTGGAAAAAAACGGGTAGTTTTTGTGAAATGATAGAGAGTTTGTGTGAAAGACTGGTCCAAATTCAAAGTACGATGATCGGGATTAGGGGCATAGGGGCGATACTCCCATTTTTACCAAATTTTTGTAACTGCTTTCAGAAATGCTATTCGGTTAAGGCTGATGCAGCTGGCTGATCCATTATATCTAACCGGACAAAATTGACTGGTAGCGCTGCGGGGCGACACCGCCTAGTAAGTTGAGAAATAAAACACCAAGGAAGTTTAGGCAATTTTTAGTCAGGCTATTTTTTCTAAATTTTTACATATATTTTAGAAGAGCTAGATTATCATATAATTTTGAGGCCAATTTTATTGTTCAGTCTAAGCTCATAGTACGCAGTCTAGGAAGCTAATTGTCCTTTGATAATAATCAGTCACCGGGAATACATCGTAAGCCAGCAGTCGGGTCCACAAAGCTCATCATAGGTTAATTGTTTTCTGTTTTGTATCTTTTCCCAATTACCCTTGTAATACTTCGTGTATTGAGAATTGCTGTCAGGCTGTGTAGTTATATCAGTAGCCTAGCAAATACGCTAGAAATGTTCACTGTTTCATCCCAACAATAAATGATCGCTAGCTAAATAGCGTAAGAGTAAGTAGAAGGTGGTGATTATCTTCACGTAGCAGTAAAAAAAAGTGGCTATCTTCAGGTAACCGTAAAAAAAATTTCTGTACAGTATTTTTACCCGACCGTAAAAAAATTTCTTTAGGGCTATTTTTACGTGACTGTAAGAAAATATCTGCGAGTTTTTTACGTCGCCGTAAAAAACCTGTGTTCTAGTAAATTACAGTAGTATATAAAGTATTTTGAAACTGTAATCAAAAGTAGTTACTGGCGGTGAAACTACTCGAAGTAAAGTAGAAAATACTGACCAAAGAAATTAATCAAGTAGAAGTAAAAAAGTAGTGATCCTAAAAGCACTCAAGTTAAAAAAAGCGTTACAAAGTATTAATGTGTTAAATGTGTACTCTTGCTGATGATGACTTGAGCCGTAGAAGGTATCCATTAAACTCTCAATCGATAGGTTATGGGTTCGAGTCTCCGCCATTGCATTGTCGGTGTCCGGATGCTGTTGTAAGAAAATTATCAGCTGATTGATTAATAAACACAATTTCACGGCACTTGGATGCAAACCGCTATGTTGCAACAGTCAAGGTGTGTCAAGATATGACCTCTCGATTATTGTGTGAAATGTTACAGTATGTGGTAAACACAGAAAAAAATTGGGGAATAGCAGAAATTTCTTATTTTGTAAAATTGTAATCTTGTTATAGAAGAAAAAGTCACCTGTTGTTTAGTAGTCACTTGTGCTAACTCACAAAAACTGTCATACCAGGATTTTAATCACTGCCTCTAATTCGACCTGAAGCCTTTGTTCAAATTAGATCATTTAGCAATTAAAATTGATTTTATTAAGCACAGCTGACAAATGCTAGCTTGTGGTTGGGAGATTTTTTGTAAATGTTACAATCGCTGTTTCCCTAAACACTATTGTTTGTATTATTCACAAATGACTAAACTGATAGCACCGTAACAAAATCAATGATCACAACTTAAATCAATTAACTAAAACTGTAGTTTAATGAAGAGTTTATAGAAAACTGGCCAAACGAAATACATGTAGAAACAAAATCTATTCATCATCATCAACTTTACAGAAATAAAACACACACTGCTCATTTTCAAAACCTCAAATCCTACAATAGACAATTTTCAAATTCAAATCCAGATAAATTTCTTAAATCTGCCTGATGTAATCCAAGTTCATACTCATTTCTGCGGCATATACAAAGTAAGACAACGTAACAAGACCAAGCCTGGTGCTTGCTTTTGCCCAGTGTTGCCACTAAAAATTGTGCGAAAACGACTTGAATTAAAAAACTGTCTATCTATCAATGGGTTAAGAGACCAAGAAAAATCAGCAGTTTTGTGAAATTAGCGTTTCAAATTTTGAAACTAATTTGTACATTTATAAAACAAAAGCTTCTTAAGTAGCGTTATTTCACGCTGAAAGTAAGCAAGTAAAAGTAGCTAAGAAAATGCTCCCAAGAGTAGTCGTTACCAAAAAAACTACTCAAATAGAAATACTTCGTTATTTTACACCACTGGTAATTGGTAGTATTAAACTTTTCTTCTCTAAAGCATCGGTAATGTGATAAACCTTGTCAACGGCTTTGCTATTTAAAAAGTTTAAAAACGCCTATGTAAATTTTTAGGTATGGGGGATATTTACTATTAACTTGTTGCCTGAGTTTTGTCGTTGACGTTAGAAATAGCCCCACCAACGCAGGCTGGCACCCACCACCATCCAAGAAGCCACGTCTCCTCCTAAACTCTCGCTTTATCCCTTTGCCTTTTTCTTTTTTCGCACTTTCACTGGCACATATGAATGGAATCTACCAACCAATCTTCTCGGGCCGCAATACAGTTCTGTGGCAATCCAAAGTAACCCCCAAAACCTTAGAGGGTGTTCCTCTCGGAAACCTTTTCATGAGCAGTGCAAAAAACTTAAATTTTAATCCAAATTAAAGATGGAGATTTTTTTGGAAACCAATATTTTTAATTTAAATTTTTACGTGGTTTCAATTCAAACTGCGGTAAATTTTTTTTCTTTTGCAGATCCACTTTTTGAAATCCAATTTTCCAAATAATATTCTTAAAGAAAGGCCAATAGACATGGCCAGGGAATGCGGGTAGGAAGGGGAAGTTTCTAGGGCCATGCTGCAATGGGTTCTCGGTCACTCATTTCTTATGGCTATAGGGTAACGACGTGATCGAGAAGCTGGCTAAGCAAAATGCGCTGCTTTAGCCATTAAGTTTCTCTTTTTTCACGAAATCATTTCTTATTTTTAGATAGATGCATATTAACTTATCAAAAATTTTTGGCACAAATTTTCCCCTAGTATCTATTGAACAACTTGTGGTTTCTCGTTATGTCCTTTCTCATCTGCGCTGCAACGGACATAGACTTTTTTGAAACTATTTCTCTTCCATTAAAAATCTTTTGTGCATCTTTTGTGGTTATTCCACCTGTGATGTTATGTAAATATGAATGACTATTAATGTTTCTGACGTCATTGTAACGGCTAGCGTGAGAAGGCGTTTTTATTTTTCTGTAATTGAGTTATGTTGTAAATAGCAATGTGGAAGTAAAATTAGTGTGTGATTGCATGAGAAATTATAATCAGAACATGGCGCCGTTTGCATACAGAGCCGAAGCTTTAAGTTGCATTACGACATGTAAAAGCGTTGAAACTATATTTTAGCCTGGGAAACTTTTAACAATCTTGCATGAGCCTATATTGGCGTTGCCAAAACTAATCGCAATCTTCAAACTGAACTAGCCGTAACTTATCAGGCCTTTTATCTCAAGCGATATGCCAGCTTGGTTTGAGCAGTTTTGAAACACAATTCGAAGTACAGAAACACGTGCAGGAACAAACTTTGGAAAACCAAAGGCAGATACAGCTGTTTATGACACAACTAATGCAATTACTAGAGGTCACACAAACAACGGGATTAGCAAGTGGCGCTGACCCAAACGTACCCTGTGCTACTGGGAAAACCGACAAGCTGCTTTCGTAAGACGAATTAAAGCCGAGCCTAAAAAGCTCTCCCCACACTTGTAGATATGTCCTTAGCACAATTCGCAGAATGGAAGAAATCCTACAAGGATTACACCACAGCGGCAGAAACCTAACAATTGTCTCGAGAAAGCCAACTTGCTTTGCTTAGAGATGAGGGGAGCAGAGGAACTCGTTTTGCTTGTGCCAGATAGCACACGCATCTTAATCCAGATGAAGGGTTGTACAAGAAAGTTATCTTCAAAGCCAACGAAACATAGCTCTGAATGGCCTAGTGTTTGAAGAACGAAAGCAAGCTTCTGGAGAGCCATTTGATTCATTTTTCAATGCTATGCCGGATGCTTGCCAGAGATGCAGACTAAGACTATGCAACGAAACTTGGAACAACGACTTGACTTGTAAAGATCATGTCTAGCATTTGTGACAAAAACGCCCAAAATTGCTGGCCATTGCTCCATCAACGAGCCTTCAAACAGTTACAGATTTTTGCAGATCCGCAGAATCCGGGAAGAGCAACGAAGCTAAAATGGATAGCAAACATGCTGTTTTGCAAACTTATTAGACGAAACTAGCACCAGGCGCCGGCAGATCAAAATCTAGAGATCGACTTTCCTGCCGAAGGTACAGCAAACACACGTGCCTTCCTTTGGGTCAGAATGGATAGGCAAAGAATACTCATTTGCCATTAGAAAGGAGGCTTTGCGTCAGCAATAAAATACAATATAGCGATACAATTCGCTTTCTCCTAAATGAAGGATAAATATGACAAAAAAGCATGCTTACGTAAAAAGCCCATACAAAGAAAGAGGGTAACAGAAAACTACATAACAAATTAAATTGATATACGCTAATCACTGGATTTTGAGCAAATTAGCCGCTCTTAAAACAAATGTTCAACTGTCTTCGCTTACATTTCCGAATAAGTTTGGCTCTATAAGAGCAACACAAGACACAGGAGTAGAAACTACATTACTTGGAGCTCAAATGCTCACAACGTTAAACATTGATGCTGACAACCTGGCTCCAACTACCATGGATTGCTGCTAATTTGATTGCTGCTAATCAAAAACAAATTTATTGTAGTGAAATCAAACCCTGCAGTATTGAATAGTGCTGTAATTCGGCGAAAGAAGTTATCCACGTAGGGTCTATGTCATGATGTCGACGAATTCTCATTGGCGTGGTATATTTGCAAAGAGCAGGACATTCCTCCAGCAGACTATCCTAACTCTATAATCATAAGCTTAAACGAGCCCTTAAATATTGCTGTTAACAGAATCATGAAACTTGAAAGCAACCAGCTCACTAGTTCCAAACAACCTTTTAAGCAAGAAAAATTGATGAAGTCATGCATGCACTACTGGTGGAATACAAAAACGTTTTTTCTGAGAATGCAGAATTGAAGGAGACAAACAATAACCGTATCGTCACCTCCTTGCAAGAAGAAGCCCTCCCTTTTACACTCTCCACTCCCCGCCAGATATGGTACTATTTGCATACAGAAACCTCCTTGAAAAAGAATTGCAAGCCCTGATGACTGCCAGAATAATCAAACCGGTTACAGAACTCACGGATTGGGTATATTCAATTGTATTGATACCGAAACATAAAGACGGCATACGAATTTGTGTAGATGGTCAAAAACTGAATAAATAAGTCCGTACTACCCAATGAAAATGCCAATTACGGAAGTCTCAAATATCCCATCAAATTCCAAATACTTTTACTACGTTAGATGCCACGCAAGATAACTGGCAAGGACCTTTGGATGAAGGGAGTCAAGAACTCACCACGCTTATTACTCCGTTCCGACGGTGTAAATTTCTCCGAGCAGCAATGGGTTGACTTCTCAAAACAATGATTGTTCCAAAGGCGACAAATCAATTCACGGGGTGCTAAATGTCAAAAAATCGTTGGCGATATCTTTATTCATGGTGACACACCACAAACTCACCTGAGCACAGTCATTCAAGTATTGGGCAGGTGCCGTCAGCGCGGCATTACTCTCAACCCAAAGAAGTTTGCAAAAATGGGTAATTTTTGTTGGTGATATTATCAGCAGAGATGGAATAGCAGCGGATCCCAAAAAGACTAAGGCTATTTCCAATTTTCCCACTTTTAGCAACCTTACTAAACTACGTTCTTTCATGGGACCAGCAAATCAGCTTGGTGGATTCACGTGGCAACTCAGTGCTGCTACATAACCACTCCGAGAATTAATGAAACCTTAAAAAACCTTTGTGTCGACACCTTAACATGATAAAAACATTTTCTCGCACTGAAGACACTCTGCATTCTCCTGCAATATTATCCCCTTATAATTCCACTCTGGCAAAAATGCTTTAAATGGATTCATTCAGATCAAAAGAATAAGAATTTGCACTTTTGCAACTGCACACAAACAACTGGAAACTTGTTCAAGCTGGTTCACGATTTATTATCGACACTGAGACGAGAAATGCGTTGGTCGAATTGGAACTGTTAGCATTTACTCTGTGGCCAAGAAATGCCGTATTTGTCTTCAAGGGCTATTGTCCTTTGACTTGATAGAGGATCACAAGCCGCTGAAATTAATCTTAAACTGGCAAACACGTGATACGATGGACAATTATAGGATTCAACCACTTGAGGAAAAGCCTGGCAGTTAAAATTTCAAGACTGTATGGAGAAAAGGCAAAGATCATGCCATTCGGGACGCACTCTCCAGAGTATAATGCAGAGACCCATGCAACGAATATTCTCCAATCGAAGACAGCTCTCCAGATTTAACTAGAAAAGTGTCCTTGATGTTCAGTGATAAACAAGAACCAAATGATGGGTCTCTGTGTGACCCCTACTGACGGAGATCAAACGAGCGATTTCCTCTGACTCGGTTTCACAAGAGTTAATCCGAGTAATTCAAAATGGTTTTATACAAGCGAGAACCACATCATATGTACTACCATTCAAAAAACCAAAAGGTCGGTTTACTACAGTTGACGGACTTATTCTGTTGAGAATGGTCAAGGCATTATTATTCCCAAAACAAAAAGGAAAAACACCTTAATACTGCACTCTTTGCACCAAGAAATTGAGGGTACCAGACGGTGAGCACACCAAACCGTACTGGCCAGAAATAAACAGTGATAATCAAAACACAGTGGACTCTTGTATCAAGTGCCAAGAAACTTGCCGAATTTGCAACAAGAGCCTTTGAAACTTGGCCCACTACCATCAACACCTTGTGAGATGTATCTACTGATTTGCTTAAGAACGCCGGAAAATCTTTTTCAATCATGTCAATTGCATGTCTAAATCTCGTATCCATTCTTTTCTTTTCTCGGTTTGGAAACGCACGGTCTAATTTGAATTCTTTGACATACAGGTCCCCTCGGTTTCCACTGAGGAGCTTGTGCTTCTTTGTCACGCTCTCTGTGTCCTTTCTCGTTTTCCCTGCAACAGCCTTCAGTTAAACTCTTATTTTTCTAGAATTGGCAGAATCGAGAATCCTTCATGCTGCGGCTGCGGTTAGCTGATCCAGGACACCTCTCATCTGATTCTGCACTGTCCAGCTACGGACTCCTTGCGCCATACGCTATTTGGCGACTCTTTGTCTCTCCAAAACCTTTGGTCCAGCCCCGGAAAGCTGCCCTGCTTCTGGGGTTCCATAGTCTTCCGCCATACCCTTATCACTTGAAAGGGGTTGGGTAACAACAAAAGCAGCATGTCCGGATGAATTGAAATCAGTGAATTCCGTCATGAACCTTCACCGCAGCAAGTCAATAGCGCTATTTGAAAGTTTTTTGTCGACACGAGAGTGCCGATTCGCATTAGCACAGAGGCTAAACCACAATTTGTGTCTAGCAAATTCCGTCAGTTTCTTAAAAGATGGGGAGTTATAGTTGCCCTCAGTAGGCTACTCCTCATTCGCCACAAACTAGTGTACACGCTAAAGCTGCTGTTAAAGCAACGAAATTTTTTGTCTCCAAGAGCACCCACGGCGGCAATATTAACAATGAAGAATCATGTAAAGGTCTTTTAGAGTGACTAAACACCCCCTAAGCTCATGGCTCATCACCTGCAGATATTTTGTATGGCGCGCCCCGTTGCTCTATCATTCCAGCCAGAATGAATAAATACAAGCAATCTTGGAAAGACAAATATGCCAACTGGGATCGCACAACCATAACAAAAAACAAGGAGCGAGATCAATACAACCAATGCTATCGCCCAATACCAACTCTCAAAACGAGTCAAGAAGTGAGCATCGAAAATCACATTTCAAAAAAAAGGGATCGTAAAGGATTAATCGACGGCGTGGGAAAACAACGCGACTACTACGTCAAAGTACAGAGTGGTCGCGTATTCTGGCGAAACCAAAGATTTTTACGACCGACAAACAATGATGTTCAGTATGAAGCAGTCGAACCATCAAATCTGAGAAAAGTTTGCTTCAGTGATGAGGACCAACCTCTATCCGAATGTTCTACAAGAAGCGCACGGCAACATAAAAAAATCTATTTTCCTGAGAGATTGTTTTGTACATGACTGAAGTAACCACACATTTATTTAACTGTGTATCAACTCAAAAAACAAGGGTAATTGTGATGCTATGTAAATATGAGTGACTGTTACCTTTCTGAGGTCATTATAATGGCGTTTTATCTTTTCTTTAATTGAGTTATGTCGTAAATAACAACGTACAGGAAAAATTTGTGAGTGACCATATGAGAGTTTGTTAAAAGAACAGCACCCAGCACATTTCTCTGTCCTACTGCGAAGAGTTTACGTCGCAAGCTCTTAATCCACTCTCTGTTTAGTTACTAGCTCTGGTCCAGGTGTAGTGGAAAGTTTAGCTGTGCCCCCACTCCGAGTAAAGGGTCGGGTAACAATAGCCTCAATAAGATTTAAACAAAGTGAATATCTATTTGCATTTACCAGTGCAATATCTCCGCTTTCGTAACAATTACTGCGTAGCTGTGCATTGCACCAAAATGGTTGGGGGTGGCACACTAAACCTAAAATGGTGGCACACGGGGTGGACCTCTTACTGTAACGCTATTGATGCGAAAAAAATGGAAGGAAAAGTATCTGATGGCACAGAAAAAAACAAAAAATCTTAACAGGAATTAACATATGTTAAAGGTTTTACTCTCACCTTGAAATAGCATTGGTTTGACTGAGATTTTAAATAACACTAAAAATTTCATGGAAAAATTTGCATCGAAAATGCGTCAATTTCACCAAGTGCCAAACAATTTACTTGCCGAGCCTATTTCTGGGGATATACAGCAATGACGAAGATTTTTAAAAATGGACAGTTTTGACAGTGCTTGCAATCAATGAAGTTATCTAGATAGAGAACTCCGCTACTACGATATACTCGCCGCAAACAGCTAGATAAAAATGATGTGAATTGCTTTATTTTTGAAGTAGTACAATAAATTGATATAAAAAGAACAGCGTCGTGAACTGTATACTATCAGTCAGTTTAGGGCCGTGGACTTGAGACTTTATTTTAGGCAACCCAATTCAAGCAAAAGTCTTAAGTTTGCAAGCATGCACAATACAAGGCTCCAAAAACAAAGAAAACACTAAGAAGATTAAGTTTTTCACGGTTACTTTTTGCTGCTTTCGGGTCCAAAAAAAAGTGACGACCATTTTAGTTATGGAGATTAGATTTTCCAGAATGGATTTTCCGCCTAAAGCAGAGGTCAAGACTACGATTTGCAGACGGCTCCACTGGGAATCGCGATTTACAGCATGGAGAACACGAAGTTAGGACACCAAGTGGCAACAGATTCTTAAACAATTGGCATAAGTCGTTTTCACAGTCTTCAAAAAAGCCTCCACAGTGGTTGATAATAACTAGTCACACTTCCTCTGCAACAAACAAAGACATAACTGGATACAAATCTTTATCTCCATTCTTCTCAGCCGATGCGCAGCAAGTTGAGGTAAGCCGCAAAAGAACTTACAGCTTTTGTTTTTTAATTTACAAAATCTTTATTGTTATAGTCAAACAAATTATTTACTGTAATCATTTTTGATGGCCATTTTAGTTTGGCCTCAATAAATGATGTTACAGTGCTCTTTAGCGCCGTTATGTGAGTGCTAGGGAAAATCAACTGCAGAAAAAATCATATAACTCTGTGTTTTTGTCATAATAATAGAACGGTAGACAGCTACAGGAAACTTTTTGACTCGTCAGCTTCAGAAATTTAAGGGGTCGTCAGCTACTTCATACTTTAGAAACAAAAACGGATTCTTTCCCATTCCAATGAAATTTGTAAATGTTGGGGACTTACTTTAAGCCTTTACCAGCGCTTACCCTACGCTGCCGGCTCAACATGTCATAAAAAGTGACTATTGGGCGCCCAGTAATTTCCTGTTCGCATAGTTGGAAGTGGGGCTACCGGTCCGCAATTTGTATTCATGACTGGTTCGAAATGGACGGCCGCCTTCCCCAAGCTTGATCTTGATTAGAATTTCGACGTGAATCAGATTATACCTTTCGTGCCGTGCCTTCATTACAAAGAAAAGTGGAGAGGTGCACCCACCATGAACATGTTAGCATCACAAGAACATATCAATTACGATAGGTTTTTATCTCCTCTCAACCTGTACAGACCCTCTGTCACCACAATGACAAGACAAAAGTAGTATACAAATAGAATACTTGATCAGTGATACATCTATCTTTAATCTTCTCGTCACCAAAAAACCGCTTCAATATGCATAGAACAATTGGTTTACATTTCGGGTTTACAAGTAGTGCTGGCACAGTACCATCCCCCACAATCAGGCATCCAAGCTAGAAAATGTGCCTTGTCCACGAACAGAATTCAAAATCATCTACTAACCAGGTATGCTCCCTTGACAAACGTGAGAAGAAGCGTTGCTGGATATTTCATCTTTATCGCTATCAGACTCCACATCTTTCTTTGAAACGACTCCCAAGGATAGTTTTGCTTCCCGCAAAAGATCCTCCAGTACATGTTTTTCCAAAACAGGAGTTTTTGAAATGACGGATTCGCGGTTTGAGAAAAATCCGGAGATTCTGGAAGAGCATCGGAAGTCGGATGAAAGAGGATTGGAGATGGAACATACTTCTGCGGAGTCGGAGCCAAATGATGCACCGGAGGAGTGATCCGTTTTACCAAGGAAATCGAGCTTTGACAAGTTGGAAGTTGTAATGGAGGCTGGCGAAGTGCTTCTGGAATAGTCATCAAGTAAACAGTGGATCTGTTCGTCGCTTAAACGAGGACCAGTAACGTCGAACTAAAAACAAGCATTGCTGCTGATTACCATATCAGTGCTGTAGTTGGTAGACTGGGCTGACGGTGAAAGTCGCACATTGCCTTTCACATCGTACCTTCATCCATCCCAAAAGAACGATCATACCGTCATCAAAAAAAGATTTGAATTGAATGAATAACTAGTACGATGGGCAAAGACTCAATAACACAAGCGATGATTGTTCCTTTTATTCTTGAGATAGAGGCACGTAATAAAACAGACATCCAAATCTTACACCGCAGACTCAATCAAGTAGGAACCAGCTGACCAGGTTGAAGACAAACCGCAGCTTAATCCTTTTTCTCCTAGGTATTTTGCCATTGGTGGTAAGCAAATACTTGCCTTTCTCTAGCGCAAGCAACTTCACTATTTTAACTCGTTGAAACGTGAGTCAGCTATTACCCGACTCAACTTAAGTCTAATAAAGAACTACAGTAAAGCTTAACTGAGCAGCAAATATGTTATCGATCCTTAAACTAAAGGAACACAAGCCATGTATTTAACTTTTATGGAGTTAATCACATCATAAAAAATGAAACATCAATCTGGATTTAATTCGTGTTAACTTTCTAAAGGGCGCACTTGGATTGTGTGGCAGCAACCTACTTTTTCTTTCCATTTTTCATTGAGTTGTGATAGCTTTTCTTCAATCTCATGCAGTCTTTGTTCAGGCGAGAGAGTCTCGGTCACTTTTGCTTTCGCGATTTTTCGGCCAATTTCGATCATTTCATTTGACTACAAAACAGTAAATAACAGATTGACTTGGTTATAAATGGACCCCGATAACTGTTTAATCTTTTGAGCTTAAATTTCAGAAGCAGCGTATTAGAAAGCTGACGGTGTGGCTTTGCGCGACAAGACGCTACGACGTAGTCGTTTGTCATCAATACCTTTTAACCAAATTCCAGCGTTGTGGTGCTTGAGGGAACGACTGTTTGCCCTGCTTTAATCCAGCGCACAGTGCTAGCAATAAGGGTAACTCTGAAACGGGTATGATCATTGTGTTGTTTCACTTATAACTGTAAGGTTTTCCCGTGAACAGAAGACAAAAATGTAAATACATAATCAACTCTTTTTCTCCCTCCCTTTCTTTCTCTCGCCAACGTATTTACTTTTGGAGTACCGCAACAGCACTAGCCGAAACAAAATATTAAATGGTGCTTTTGTCTACAGCAGGTACTGAATTAGCAGGACCGCGATAAAGCTGCAGATCATATTCGTGAGTACAAAAGTTTGTTAATGAACAATTAGAAGATTTCAACGCAGTTTGAACAATACGCTTGTCCCATAGGTGGTGTAACAAAGCAGAGAGAATTCCATTTAATGCTTTTTCAAGCACAGCGACGAAAATCCACACTATTGAGTTCAAAACTTGATGATTGAAAACTAACCACTAATGGCGCTAAATAACAAAATGTTCTTTGGACTGCTTGGAAAAAGCTTTTTACGATGATTTCCTATGCTTGGGGATTCTGACAAGCAGTACACCTATCAAAAATAAAATCGAGCAACTCAAACGGAATGTTGAAGCTCGTAAACTCCGAAGCAGGTCTGGGCAGTTCATCATCCTGTGATTATCTCTCTGTAGCTGTCGGGCAATTTTAAAATGATGCAAGAATTACATGCCGCGATAAAAAAAAAACGCTTATCGTGACCGAATTTCAGTTGGCAGCATAAAATTTGAAAATCACAGATCAATAACTTACTGTATGATTTAGATTCCTGCTCATCAAAGCCGAGCTTGATATAGCTGCGTAAACCGTCGGCGATAGGAAAGACTGCAAGCGATCGTCTATCTCCTGCAGCTGGGTCAGTTCGCTTTCATTAGGTGTGTAGCCTTCGCCGCCGCGCGTCGCAGCTAACTGAGACCGAAAGCTGTCGTTGTCAACCTGACACAACATGTGTTGTTACCGATCTCTTTTCAAGACAGGGGCCTGGCGGGAGCCCCAAAAGCGCTGCAACGCTCAAAGTCAGGCAATTTACAACAGCCAGAAAACTTTAGTCTTACACAAAAATAAAGCTTCGACTCGTTTCAAATTTTAAAGACCATTATACTCATTAAAACCGCCGTGGCGTAACGGTATTGCTGCGTGCTTCGGAACAAATGGTCCATAGTTCAAAACTCTACAAAAACACCACTGGCATTCGGAATTTAAAGTGTTACGTCGCTCCAGTAAAAGTCCGGTTCGAAAGCGAGTGAGCGCAGCGGTAGACATCCATTGAATCAGCACCAATGACCTGCGAAGTGCGGGAAAATGAGGTGAAATCAAAACACACGGTGACGACCGCAACGACACGCATGGGCGGCTGCAGACTCAAAACCGCGACGCCTCTCCGCAGTTTCCGTCCGCTCATCCTGTTCACAGTTTATTAAACGGCTTTACATCAACGCTTTTTTCACTGTAAATAATGCTTGGGCGGGATACTCCAACGCAAACAGCACTCAATGTAGAACCAAGTAAACTTAACGCCAATTTCTCTTTTGAAGCTCAAAGATGAACTGTCGCTTCTGCGACAAATCGCGCAAGCGAATAAAAAACTGAAAATGATATGCAAGTTTCAAGTCACTAAGTATAAGAGGATAAGTCAAAGTAGAAGCACAATGAACATCCACTGACAACCACACTGGTATTGCGATCTTGCATGCATCTGAATACCTCGTTTTGAGTTTCAAGATTTTCGTCTATATCTTCTAGTAGGGTTTCCAAGCGCTTTTTTTCTTCCGCTGTCATTGCTATTGTACTGCCGGCGTCTTTGGCCAACTACAAATCGAATAGAATATTAGCAAGCAGATGAAAAGCAGGCAAACTGAATTTTTGATACCTCAACCTAAGCATGCCGGTAACTACCTCTATATTTCTTTCAATAAAATTCGTTTTTCCATCATCTGGGAGACGTTGTCTGCCGGAAGATGCCGATTTTGTTTTTTTGTCTCGTTTTTGCGTTGTATTCGAGTCATTTTTGCTCCCAGTGCAGGAGCTTGAACAATTTTCACTCAACACATCAGATGAGACCTAAAATAAATTGTGAACGATTAGATGATTTACAACCAGTTAAGCCAACTAGTAATAACAAGGATCTTGGCCGTTTAGTCTGCTACAATAGTATAAAGAGGCGGAAAGATAGACCTACACCGGTCATGGCGGTTAATAGAAATCAAAAAGAAATAAATTCATCATTCAACCCGGCAATAAGCAAGCAATTAGCGACGAAACTTTTGCGCAAAAACAAAAGTTGTATATGGCATTACAGTAGCTACTAATCTCTAAACACAGCCCTATCTTTGACCATACACACCAAAATCGCACTCCTCGCCCTAGCACAGGCTGCATGATTAATAGAATGGTCGTTATTTTTTATTTTCGGATTTTACTGGTCTGACCCTCCGAAAGTGTTTCTTTTGATGAAAAAGCATCCTGTGTAAAATTCTATTGAAATTAAATAACGCGTAGAGGTAGCTCAATCCATTTGAAATTTCTCCCACAAGACGCATAAACAGTGCAGTACAACAATGCATAATGATATCGGTTATGATTGAAATGCGAGCAGAGAGTCTGCTGCAAAGTTGTGGAGTTGCTGCATAAACGCTCTGATGTGCAAAATATAATCAGATGGGTTAGATGACGTAAACTTTGCTATTGATAACATACTTAGAATTTATAAACACTGTTGACAAAGCTAATATCCTTTTACAGCAGAATGAATTTTATTTACGTATACGTCTATTTTTAACAACCTGGCGTGATAGCCGCTTTTTTGACCTAATGCGCAATTTATCACCACGCTTTTGTCATCATTCGACTGTATTTTTAAACAATATAAACTCATTTTATTTTTCCACAGTTATCAGCGTTAGATATGAATGATGACTACTGTAAAACGTAACGTGTATCTCATGGACAATTATGAAGAAGATAAAAAGGTTCCACACTCCCTTTTAACAAGCAGGTTCAATGTTTCTTTCTACATAACCACAATATGTTGCATGAGATTGTCAGAGATTCTGCAACTAAAACTATTGAAAAGATGGCAGAGTTATGAAATTGGGCAAGGATCACAAGCAGCACTGCATTAAAAAAGTAATTAAACTTTTCAAAAAATACAGTAGAAAGGTATAAAAAAGAATGCACGCAGACAAACCATAACTCAAAAAAAGAGACAGATTTCAAAAGTATGTTTGCAAATCTATTTGACATTGCCTATGCCAATGCGCTGAACATGATCTCAATTGAGGAAGACCGACAATTTTTGATTGCCCAACGTGAACCTGAACGTTGTGGAGCGATGGGATTACTAGATATCAGTCTTACAAAAGAAACACAAAAAGGGATAGAGAAGAGCAGGTTAAAAAAAGGGAGCGCACATCTGCTGAGAGTCAACATCTTCTACAGTCTCTGGCAGTATTTGTAACCAGTACAAGCTCCAGTAGCAGTGAAGACGAAAAAGATCGATTTGTATGCTCTAGTTATAGCTGCATGACACCAAGAGACTCAAAATGAGAACGATAAGAAGTGCTAACAATAGATCTTGCGGCAACTTTGGACCGAAATGAGGTGTCAGACAGAGCCCCTGTGATAATTGGAGAACTGTCTGCAGTCTAGGACCAGAAATCCAGCCACTAGTGCTGAACCGATCTAGTATCAGACTGCAACAACAGAAGCACTGCAAAACTACCGCAAAAAGAATCAAACATTAGTTTAACCCGCATTTTCCATTTACTGTATACTGGGATGGCAAGCTAATTTCACATGTAACTGGCACTAAAAGTGAGGATAGCTTGCCTGTACTAGTGACAACTAACGGGCAAGCACAGCTTCCAGCAGTGCCAAAGCTACCGTCTGAAACATGAAGCACAAGTCAAGACTATTTTTTCTGTTCTAAAAGATTGGAGTTTGGAGGATAAGGTCCAGGGGATGCGTTTTGACCCATTCAGCTGTAATACTGGTCGGCACAAATGAGCCTGCATTCTTTTGAAGCAACTTCTTGGAGGTAACCTTCTGCACATTGGATGCTACCATCGCGTTTTGGAGCTGATTGCAGCAGTAGCCTTTTCTGAAGCCACTGGATCTTTATCTGCATCTTATGTCAGCACGTTGGCTGTCACTAACGACCACGCAAAACGAGGTGTTGCACTGACCGAGGTCTTCTCCAGCCGTCTCACAAAAGATGAAGATCAATTGCAGTTTGCTCTTAATGTTGTTTCTGACCTTTGCTAAAAGTTTCCTGACTCTCTCAAACGGACCTTACAGGGCAACAATGAGTGATATTGGTCATCACGATGCCCCTGCCAACAAGCAGCTAATACCCATTGTGAAAGAAGACATAGGGGGACCCAGGCTTGCAAGTGTTCGGTAGAAACCAATCTACCAAAATCTGTACAAAGGCTATTCTATTCTACAGTAAAAGCCTGCCACATCTAAACATTGATATATTTTAAATAAAATTTACTCAGGGTGATTTTTACCAAAAGAAACACTTTTAAAGGGTCAGGCTGACGTTTTTCAGCCAAAAAATTTTTGTGTACAAATAAAGACAACTCTAATGAGCAGTAGTGTCGTTGGGGAAAGTAAAGGGTGCAGAGGAGGGCAAGAAGGGAGGCAAGCTTTTAAAAGATTACTTTTTACTTTAAACAGTGGCCAGGAGCCAACAATACGCTCGAGGCAATGCCCACTATTTTAGGGCCCCATCACACGTTGATCAATCAAAAAGCACTATCATTCTATTAAAGGGGGACAGAAGAGACCTTATTACAAGTTGACCTTCAAAACATGCAGAATTATATGCAGTAAATAAGCTATCCATTGCAGATTCATTTAAAAATTTACTAAATGTTGCAAGATAGCAAGTACAAAGTTCTTTTTGTTAACAAGAGAATTTCTTTCCTGCTTTCCCCAGTCTCAGTATTCCTGGGGAAAGGGGTCTAATCCCAGTAACACTGTTTTTTCAGAGACAATTTCATAAATTCTCCTCTCTAAACAGAAATAGTACACCATTAATCAATGGTTGCTGAAAGCTATTTGATTAATATTTTTGGGAAATGAAACACTGGAAATCTATCCAGAATTACACATATCCTGGCGACCCCGCGACCCATACTGCTTCTGTTAAGCAACTTAAGCACATTAAAAACAGGTGAACATTGATCACTCTATACTTGGTTTAGTGATGACGCTGAATTTGTTGAATACACTTGAGTTTGGAAAATAGGTTCAAAGTCTTCCACATTTTGATTTTGCTCAATCAAAACTGCAAATAAATTTTAAAAAGTTAAACTTTAGCAGCAAAATTATCATGAATTTGAAAAACTGATTCAAGGGTAGCTATTTCAACACAAAATATAACTTAGATGGCACATAAGTGTCTCCTAGAGCTGCTGGCCACCTTCAAAATACAAAAGCAGCTAAAGAAAATGAGTTCTGTAGTACAAAAGGTAGGCAGAAAACAGTTTAAGTAAAAAGTCAATCTAGAAAAAAACTCATAATGCAATTTTAAATCACTAGCATGCAAAGATAATAGCACACTTGTATCACAATAAGTCATTGTTGCTGTTGGCTTTGTATATCATGGGTTATATAAATTAGACATATCAAGCAATAACCAGTGTGTGCTGATCTTAGAAAAAGCATTCTGCAGCTACTTGTAGTAAAAGTGCATTGCACTCATAGTTCTGATAACTATGAAGCAAAACTGATGTCAATTTGTTCAAAGATTTGTTGTGCTAGAGGATAGAGACATGGAACCAACTAACATCATACCATCTAACTGCTGCGATGGAGGCAACAGAGAAAGATATTTATTTGTGTTGTTTGCAACATCAGACTGTAATCCATTCTTGTTTTCTAAATTAAGCCTGTCCAAGTCACAATAAAAGTTCTTTTGAATCAGCAGTCTCTCACGTTTTACCTGTAGACAACACAATAAATTGTAATTTGCATTTTGAACCAAAAAATAAACTGGATTATTCTGTGTTTGATCACAATACTGAGTAACATAAAACTATAAAACACATTTCGTGATCAATATTTTACTCCCAAATCTGCAATACAGCTTTAAAAAAAACTGTTGTAACAGAAGTTCTTGGGACACTTTTGTCAGTCACGGTACCATGTTCGACTGGGAAGAGCGAGAGCGAAACAGCTGTCATATCTCAAGAGCAGTAAGTGCCACAAAAAGCTTCTGGCAAAACAGTTTTTTTCAGAGCTATATCAAAGTTCTGTGACACCGACAAAGGATTGCAATGCTGAAATATATAACTCACAAATGTAAACTCTAAAGATGCTCCAGTTAGTACATAAAAGCAAAACAAATGAATGTGTAAGACTACGAAAATACCATATTTTCAAGACTCTTACCTCTCTTTCATGTTTCATTTTATTCATTAAAATTTTGTCTAATTTTTGCATTTTTTTGATTGCTTTTTGCATTTCAATTTCTTCTTGAGTCAATTCAGTGAAAGTATCATTGTCATTGCCTTCATTGTCCGATGTACTTGAAGATGAATGGTCACTAAGACTACTTGACAACTGCTTTTTTCCTTTAGCTTTATGTTCGTTGCTGCTTCTCAAATCATTGAGGAGCGGAAAAGGAGAAATGTTGTCAGTTACTGGAGTTAAAGAAACTTCAGAGTCTCCCTCAATTATAGGGTTGTTGTTCTAAAAACAAATAATACTTTAAAAGCAGTGTTATTTCAACTTGCAACAAAAGAAAAGTAGAATGTATCTAAATTTTAATACTGACGACAGCAGCAGTGTTCCCCTCACTTTTTGACAACTTGACGCATACCCTAAAATGTTGACTGTGAGCTGGAAATCAAGGGTGTACAAATTCAAAATCTAGCAAACATTCTCAATAAAATGTTTATAATTTTGGCAAAGCAGCAAGTTTTATTGCCATTGATGCCACACACAAGAGAAAATACCAAAGAAAAGTGCATCTACTGTTGTTTCCTTGCAAGTACCTTACTACCGTACTACAACGTAAGTTTGTGCCCTCATAACAAGTCGATTTACTAAAAACAAATAGACTTGAAGCATATTTGCATTGCAGTAATTAGGTGACTTAGTGCTGGTAAAGCAACTCAATGTAATAAAGCAATGGCATACAAGCATGAATTTCTAGTAAAGCCTACAACTGTATTATAACATTTTACCTACTATTAAAAACTTAGCAGCAACATGGAAAGCCAGCTTTGAACTAGACCTGTTTTAATACAACATGAAAACTTATTCAACTCATCAAATAAGAGGACCAAAGAGTTTAAGCCACTTTCTGATTGTCAAATAATCTTGCAGTATGTAAGTTCAAGTTGGTGCATAAAATCCAAAATTCTTATTTTAATCACATCACAGCTCAAACCTTACTTGTTCAGACGGTAGCAGCTCCATTGATGAGTAAGTGCTTCCCTGAGAAGACATTCTTGATCGAACTTGAGTGTTTCGTGAACTTCTTCCACTTGCACAAGAAAAAAAATCTTTAAATTCTCCTTGGGTTATGTCCATGCTTGCAATTAAATTCAAAATGTTTTCATAGAGCTAAGTTGAAAGCTGATTTTACTAATTTTTCATAGCAAACACTTTTCCAATTATGTACGCAACAGTTCAATTGAATTCAATTACAAATGTATGGTAGACTTCAGACAAACCTAGCAAAGTCTAAATTTGAAATTAAGTATGCCTGATTTCAGTCATTTGAATAAAAATAATCATCCATATTGAGCTTAATCGGCAAACACCAGTGCATAACTCCTTCTCAAAAACTACTCAAACCCTAACCTCAACAAGCACCAACATACCAGTCTGAGCTTGTGTTTGCTATGGCGATCAGATTTTTTTAAACAAACAATGTTTCCATCATAGTTTATTTATTTTTATTAAAGGCATAGTATTTTAAATTTAATAAGGTTTATTTTAAATTTGCATAAAGAGCTGATTATGATTAACGGAATCACTGCATTTTATTTAAACCTTTAAATTACGCTATCTTATTTGAAGCTTTTAATAAATTTTCATGAGTTATGGGATCTTAAGCGTTCAGATGCGACCAGGCTATTGCAGAGACGCGTTGCGTACTGTAAACCACAGGCGTAGCGAAAATAGGGGGAAAACAGAAGCCTTAACCCCCGAATTGTTGAAACGCGATCAGGAAATACAAATATTTTACATTTAGCCGCCAAAAAAGTTGATTTTAAAAAAGTTGTCAAACAAAGTTGAGGTAGGCAACAGATTGACAAAATTGATAGAGGCCCTACCGGTACCGGTAGTTAAAAAATCGAGCTAAAAAAGTCATTAAACAAACTAAAGATAGTCTACAGGCTGACAACATCACAGGTTAGAATATTAGTTTCAAAAAAACTATTTAACAAAATTGAGGAACACAAGACACCAAAAAATATGATTTGGCCCCTCTCCCCCTTTAAAACTTGCTTCTATCTACGCTAAATGCTTCTATCTACGCTAAATTCTATCTACTCATGGTCGCTATACAAGTCTAATCGCGTTATCCTATACCTAAATATAGTTTAAAGGAAAAAAAAAAGAAAATGGAAAGCAGAATACTCTAGGTCTTTCCAAAGAACAAAATGTAGCCTATCATTTTTATGTTTTTTTGGTTCCCTCGTTAAATTTTAAAACATCTTTGTGTGTGTTTCAGGGAGAGAAGATTGGTCATCTTTCTTGCTCCTACCCTTTAATTGCTTTTAAAGCGATAAATGTTGGCGACGTCGGTTTAAATGTGTTTATGATTGCTTGGCTCTTTTGCAATGATAGCGAACGCAGCTTGAGATATCGGTCATGTCAGTCGATAATAATTATAGAATGAGCAATCAGCTATCAGCACCATTTTGATGGAAAACACAAGCTCTGATAACGTTAAAATGCTTAAAGGAAAGGTCCTGCAGTGTGACAGTCCTTGCTTCGTCAAACCATAGAACTGAGTAAACAGCCTGTTTTGCAAAATTTGAAGAAAAGTAACTGAGTTTGTTATGTATTGATAATTAACTGTATTTTTTTTTAATTTTGTGGAATTTATAGTCGATGCGACATTTTTTATCAGTTAGCAGAAGTAAAATTGGCATTAAAGTCGCAAAAGATAGTCTCAATTTTGGGCTGTCGTGCTCAAAGCGCCGGTTTAATGTAAGATTGTCAAAGTAATTGTACTGTACTGCTTTTAGCATTACAAAATGGAGTCCATAAAACATAAAATGGAAGGTCTTATAAAAGACAAAAAAGAAGCCGTCGAAAGAGCTGAGCAACTTGAATCAGAAAAACAAGAAAAAGAAGAAAAAGCTAAAGAAGTAACTACAAATTATGCTCAAATTGCTATTTTTGCTAAATTTGGGAAAATTATTTTGTTCAATTCCTTTGTCACCGCTGGGCATTTGCAGCAGGTTGCTCTCCCTATCCCAATGTTTCTATTCTTTGTGCCATTTGTTCGTAGGTACGCGTCTAAACCAAGATTGCAGCCAGTGACGTCTTTAAAGGGGGAGGGCGCTCTGGTTGCCACTATTTTAGAGAATGCCTCTCACGCAACTCACCTCCAAAATGTCTTCCACCTTTAATTAATAGTTACCGGAGGCTATTTTTTAAGATTTTGAAGTGACACTTATTTGAGTTTGACCTGGTGTCTCCGTTTCTAGTGTGCCACTGACCGCAGTGTTTGTTGTCAGCCCGTAGCCATTGAAAAATGTAGAATGCTAAATTAGCAATGAATCGACGAGCTTGTGCAAAAGGCTTTTGCCGAGAAAGAGAAGAAGTTTTAAACCCCTCCGTTGAAACAAGCAAATACGTATCATTTAAGAACAGACTACTTTTTTTTGACTGATATAGATGTCCCTTTTCCACCGTAAATACAATGTCATGTTTAATCCCTTCAATAGCAGTTGCAATGTTATCTATCTTTGTTGGTTTCCGATGGTGTATTGTAAAGCGACAGATTATTGAAATGCAGATCTGCGTAGACCTAATACAGATTTTTTTCCATGCAGCTTGAAAATGAAATAGCAGCCACTACAAAGCAAATCGTTAATCTGGAAGACGAGCTTGATCAAGTCATGGAACAGAATCGCTTGTCGATCGAAAAATTAGATGCGGCCGAAAAAATTGCCACTAATGTGAGTTTTTACGCTTGAAAGCATAAACGTTCAAAAGCGTCGGTTAATTTCAAGTAAAAACTACCCTCACATTGAAAAAATACCATTCACAATATAAGCATTTTTTAAACTATTTCCGCCTTTGCTCGAAGCCGAGAATACTGGAAAATAGTAAGGAGCAAACCATGGATGCCATAACTTTGATGGTGGTCAGGAGAAAAGAGGGCGAAAAACAGAGTGGCCCTTTTCCCAAATTTTTGACGAGAAACAGTAATGAGATATGATGAGGTCACCATGGCAAAAAAATTAATTCTCGCTCCTCTCAATATTTTTTAGGCTACGTTCCTTTCATGGCATCTTATGTGACTGCAGAAAACTTGTTGAGTGCTAAAGCATATTGAATGTTGCATTTCTGCTAGAGCTTCCACGACTTGTATTTTTTATCAAATTGCCTTCTTTGTATCCCGCTTTTGAAATCAATTTTTACTTGTGGGCCGGTGCCACGAATAGATAACTTGTTCCATTGGTAATTTTATTGCAAGGTAATGTTTAGTCTGAACTGGAAGTGAACGCTCAAACCAGGCGAATGCAGCTGATTGAAGAAGAAATGCAGCGAGTCACCGAAAGGCTGGATGAAACAGTCGCAAAACTAGAAGTGGCGGAAAAGGCCGCAGAAGAAAGTGAACGTGGTAGAAAAGTAATTGAAAGTCGGTAAGACGTAATTCGGAAAACCAGCAGAATATATTATACTGTTTGTTTAGAGCTGATCACACAGTTTTAACCTATTATGTCTCAGATCATTTATGCCATTAGTTCTGAAGGCAGTATTTGAAACAGTTGCGTATGTCAGCAAAAAAACCAGAGCCAGTATACTGCTGTACATATTTTAATTAGGACTGTTTTTTTTGCTGAGAATCGTCAAGAGATCCCAATCGTTTGCTCCTAAGTTGCGTATGTGTTACCTGGTGGGCACCCAAAAAGTGTCACAATAAAAATTTTGAAAATAACAGCTGTTAGCTGGTGTCAATCACGTATGGCCATAATGAGACAATCCATCTTAAAAACAGTGCAATCTGAAGCAGATATCTTCTCGTGTAACTTCACGGAGATTAACACCTTTTTGCCTTACTTGTCGATAAGTTTTCCCGGAAAGGCAAAACGAAAAGTTTTTCAAACATTATTCGTTGGCGTCAAACAAACAACTTTTCAAACAAAGCAGATTTAAACCAGAGGTGTAGCCAGGGACAAAACTTGGATGGGGAGCAGCTTTGTGAAATTGGAGAAGCTTAGTTTCTTTTGCCTATTCTTTGGTTGTGCCTACATAGAGGACCTTAATTGAAGCTTTTTAAATTTCTTTGTATTTCTTCCCCAAGCGAATTCCCTCTTCATGCTCCAAATTGTTTCCAGGGTAGCCAATAAAACTGAATCACTTTAAGAATAATTGCTTTAACTTGCAAAGTAAACAACGCGAAACTTTTACATTCAAGCGTAGCCAAAACTTTTTGGAATCCGGTAAGAAAAAGACCTATAGAAGAATTTTGAAAGAGATGTAAAAAATTTCATAAATTTCAGAAGCGTTTTCTCTAAAAAAAAGGTCTTGGTGCTTCCAAGAGATGATTTTTTTGATTTCCAAGTTATAAATCATCAAATAGAATAAGCGTGAAAATTTTGGTGGGAGCATGACTTTCTTGCCCTATCTACTTCCCTTTTCTACGCTTCACTGTCTCCTAAAACTGTCGTCTTTTAGTTCATTCAAAGACGAAGAGACTTTAGAACTGCAAGAAATTCAACTTCGTGACGCGAAAGGGATTGCTGAAGATGCAGACCGGAAATACGAAGAGGCAAGAGTTAAAAAACAGAGTGGATTGACATTTTGGAGGCCTATTTAAGCTATATTAGGCCACTCTCATTCTTAAATTTTTTGATTGATAACCAGACCATCACTTGTTATGGCAGAAAAAGCAACCTTTTGGTATAAATTTTAATTGTCACGATATGGCCAAACAATCACTTTCAAAATACCACTATGTCGCTCTTCCTCAATTGCCTCTGTAGACGTGTAAGTATGATGTGGGTAGTAAGACAAAAATTGGTTTTTAGGAATGGTTTTGAGGAGCTGAATTAGAGTCATCTATTTAAATGAAAAGTTTTTGAATCTTGACTAGGGTTTCTTGTTCTCGTTGCAAATGTGCATGTTCTTGCATATACACGCTATGTTTTTATCTGTTCTTTCAAGGTTGGTCGAAAACTCCGGATGGTGGAGAATGATCTTGAAAGAGTTCTGGATCGTGCGGAGGAACACGAAACGTAAGAGATGATGAGGAGATGCGATTATTTTTTTTTCTGGGACAAACGCGGCTATAAAAACTCTTTTGTATTTTTTCGTGAGCTTGATGTTCCAGTGTTTGAACGAGGGTACAATAAACTGTGCGTCGAACACAAGTTACCAGCTTGCAGCAAGTTTACATTTTAGGTCTTGGAGTGGCTGATTCCACGTGGCTTAGCTGAAACAAACAACTATCGTTTGCTTTCAAACTCATTCAAAGGTTTTAAACCTGGAATGCGCTAACTGCCGCGGCGTAAAATTTTGTAGCCTTCGATGGCAAACTTACTAATTTCATCTCGAAGTAAACGATCTCCAAAAAAATGTAGCTCAGACGTAAAATTCGGAACATTTGGCGTAACTATAGCTTTGATGGTATTGATCCCCGAAAAAAATGTCTTCACCACCTTTTCGAAGATCACTGCCACCAGCCACTGCTAGAAATTTATTTGTGCGAATAAACAATAGATTACGAACTCTGACCGGTCCGCAAAATTTTCAAGAAGTCTGAAATTGGCAGGCCTGCAAAAGAGGTTGCACACCCCTGCTTTCAACTACGACTTGCTCCAAACGCATTGACATCTATGTGTAACTGCTGACTTGAAGACCATGAGGCACGAATCTCCCGACCTCTGCGTCTTTTTTTGCGTTCGATCAAATAATTTCTCTTTGCTTAAAGAGCAGGTGGTGTTAGTCATATCTGCACCTCAGCAAACATTAGCGTCACTAGTATGTGTACGATGTCATCATCCAATTGAGTTACGTGCTTTGCTGTTGTCTACATTACTGTACCGCATTGCAGGATTTGGTGAAACTAGATTTTTGAAAATGTATGCGTAAAAGATTGTTTTATTTCCTGATAGCGTCGAAATAAGGATCCGTAAGGCATGAAATAACATTGCTACCAATATCCGACATATTTTTTTAGATTTTGAAACGATTTAAGACCCACCCTTACCACTCCTTACATTGCTTAGGAAACTTGAAATTGGATTAACTCCTGTGTGGAGTCTTACAGCAGCAAGATGAAAAGAGTTATTTTAATGTTTTCTTGAGATAAATTTTTAAAAATGTATTTTTTTCTTGAGATAATCTTAAAAACATGCTATTGCCGCAGTTTTGAAAACAGTAATTCCACCTTTCGAGTTTGGCGCTCAGTACTGAAGCATAGTGTGGATAAGAAACGAAAAATTCGCTTGTAGGGTCCTCGGGTATGGTACTTACAGATCACCATCTTTTTCATGTGGTAGAAAAGTGATAAAGTCAAACAAATGTACATGTCGCTGTCGCCCAGTTTAACTAAAGACTTGCAAACAGGGCATGCGTTCGTGCGAATGATTGAAGGAAGAAATCTCAATTAAAGCTTTAATTTGTTGATTGATACGGTATCGTTTGACCCCTGATCTAAGCAATGGTGAATTGCAAGATTAAAGATTGGATAAATATAAAATACAAATATTTTTTCAATGTTGTTCAGAAAAGTTAAAAAAGCTGAAGAACAACTGAAAGTGCTGCAGGAAAATCTTCGGCAAATGGAGGCAGTTTCTGTTCAAAACTCAGAGCAAGAAGACAACTTTGAAAAAGAAATTCACGCCTTGACTGAGCAGCTAAAAACAGTAAGCAAGACTATATGCTCGGTTCCAAAAATAAAAATATTCATTCTATATTTTTGGTGGCGCTGGGTCCACAAAAAGATCAACTTTGAGATTTTTGAAAGGATATTTTTTCTTCATTGGTTTTGTTTATGGGACAGTAATCAATCGAGTCGGGGTGTGGCCACAATTCCTCCTCAACCCTGGAAATATTTTGACAAAATTTTGTGGAGAAACTGCCAAGGTGCCACGCGGTTTAGTTCTGCATACTTAGTGCAGCTTGCTGAGTTTGAGTTTGGCAAAATGTTTAGAAAGTTCACTTCCAATGCTCGTCTAAGATTCTTTTTTTAGTTTTTGTGGTCTTCCCCTGGATTGTTAGGTTAAGTAGTGATAACGATTCTCATTTTTTCCCTATGCATCTGAAGGGAACTGCAAGTCTGCTGCGATTGATTATTTTCGAATGAAGGGATTTTTGGTTATCAAGTTCAAGTTTAGGGGTTTTTGTTTATCGTGTTCGAGGTCAGTAAAACAACATAATTCTTTCGAGTTCTAGTATTGCTAAAACCTTTATTCTTGACAACAACAACTGATTTTTTGGATGTCTGCTCAAAAAGCATAAGCGCAAGCACGATTTAAAAGTTTACATTTTCTACTGACATGCAGTAAGAGATTGCGAAAGATCAATCTCCAGGCTCTGTTAAATTGTTTGAAATACGGCTTGCTTTCAGATATTCATCAGTTTTTCTGATTTCTTGCCTGAGTGGTAGACACGAAGACTGAAAGTTTTTAGGCTGCAAAATTCTTGCCTAATAAGATACAGAGTTGCACATGTACCAGTAACATTACGTCTTATTTGCACTTTTAGGCTGAAACAAGAGCTGAGTTTGCTGAGCGAACAGTCGACAAACTGGAAAAAACAATCGATTACCTTCAAGGTAATGCGCTACCTTTAATTTAATTAAAACAATAAAAGTTTAGTAATTTTCAATTTATTCACAGAACAACTGTATGCGGAGAAAATGTCTTACAGAGGAATAAGTGAAAAGTTGGATAAAACTCTGAGCGATATGGTTACTTTGAATTGATTAACACTGTTGGATGATTACACGCTATGATTGTAATACAAAACAAAAACTATTATCATTATTATCATGGTGGTTATTTTGAAGCTGTAGTTTGGCAACTTTTGTGGTTGAACTTGGGGTCGTAGGCAAGCGGAGCGCATGCTTTTATAATTTAACTAAAATTTTTTCACGTCCCTGCTAATACAGGCTTCCGTAGGAATGTTCAAAGGAAAAATATTTTGCAAAAATGTTTTGAAATTTCGTTCATTTCGGTTCTTTTCCATACAAGGTTGCTTTGTCTTGGTTTCGTTTCGAATTAACTTCCTTAGTAAAGAATTTCGTTTAGTTTCCAAATCCAAGCAATTTCATTTCGTTATGCGCTCGAAACCAAATTGTGAAAGGTTGGACTTAGCCCGTGCGACGAACATGCTTTACACGCGAGCAGCATTGAATACACCGAGCAGCCATCTACCATCGTCACACGAATTTCAAGGGAGGACGATGACCCAGCTGAGTGACGACGAAAAAATTCGAAATATTTCGACACGAAATTTCGTTTCGTTTTAAATTGTTTTTTCAAAAGTAAAATTTCGTTTCATTTCGTTTCGTCCCAGAAAACTTGCTTTGAAAACCCCTAAGCCACAGCATGCGCCAGCGATGGTTTCCAAGATTTTTTCTCTCTTGGCACCCTTTAAAAATTTATAAAAACTCGCGGTGCTCTAGCCCAATTTGAAGTTGAAAAAGAAAACGTTTTTTTGGAAATTAAGTTTTTGAAATTGTTAGTATTTTTAAAGCTGGAAAATCAGACCAATTTTTGGTACTGAATTTGAAAATTTTCAAGTTGAAGATTTTTTTATTTTGGGGATTGACGTTTTGAAATTGTTCGCTTTTCCAAAATCTTGGCTCAATTTGTTTTACGATGCTGGATTTACCTACTTCAAGATACAGTTTCTTGGCGATTAAGTTGCCATCGTTGTCACTCTCTATTAGGCTCTAGAGTATGTAGGTCTACTTGCCATCAAGATGAAAAGAATATCAAACGTAGCTGAAAAAAGGTTGTTCGCTCGAAATAGCGAGTTGTCGGCTGAGTGTTTGAATGCATTTTGTTTATGGTGATGCGGAGGTTTAATGGCCGACGATGATGAACGTCAGGTTGACTTCGTTATGCACCCAAGAAAGAGACTTTGCTGCAGTTCAACGTACATGTGGTGGTAATGCATTGAAACCAGCAGCATCGGTAACTCCGAAGCGGGTCTGGAACTTTGAACACACCCTTGCTTTAAAGTCGCAAACAACAGATTTTCCCGTGACCACCAGACAATGGCAGAGCGGGAAACAATGAAAAATTGCCTTAGAGAGAGTAAGAGATTAAACATGGTAAATTTTGTTGAGAAAACAACTTCATAAAAATATGTGTTGGTACTAAGGTAGGCCAATTTCTTTTAATTGGATCTTTGAATTTGTTTTGATTAAATTTGGGCGTAGCCTAAAAAATATGAAACAGAATATTTTGTTATATTATGCTACTTTGTTTTCCTAAAATAGTAAATTCATTATCCAACTATCCAAAAAATGAACGAAAAACAGGAGAATTAGAAATCCAGTGGCCATGGACGACGGTAAATGCGGAAATCCAGATTTACGAAAATGGGGTAATTTGTATTGAAATAGGGAATTATTGAATCACGTAAATTCATGCCGAAACATAGAATTACGGAGGTTTATTTTGAAAAAGAAATTAGTGAGTTACGCAATCACAACAAAACTACCAACAAGAGAAGAGTGGAAACCCCAATTGGGTGAAATTAGTCCGTAAGAATTTCCATAATTTACGTAATTTAGTCTTGTTCTGTAAGTTCGTCTTAAATGACCTATTTCTTTCATACAACTTTTTTAATGCAGATACATTGCAAGTGGCAGCTGACTTGCTATCCACGTTGTCTTTCTAGTTACTTCATCAAACAACCAAACCAATTGTATGTATTTGTTCAATCTATTTTGTCACCGAACGAAAATCTTAATTTTCGGTGTAACGATCGGGTGTGGTTGGTCATACCTCCTTAATTTTGAGTATGGGCAAAAAACGGAAATCACATGGAATCACGAAACAATGGAATCGAAAGACAATGATGCCAAAAAGCAGTTTGATAATTCAATAATTACTACTCAAAAACCAGCCCTGATAATTTCAGTATTCCAGATTAATCATCAATAAATACTGAAGAACATTTATAGTCAAATTGGAGATAGAAAATGGCGGTTGTCATGGAAACGCCACGAAAATCAAACAAAAAAATAATTTAGACTTTGCTAAAAATTAGTGGTTTTTTGTTGATCTATGGGTACTTTAGACATCTACTATAGAATCAGATGTGAGTTAAAAAGAACAACCTTGAACAATACTACACGCATCTCTCTACCTGTCACGTTGGGTTTACATGTGGCTCAAATCATTTCTATGGCAACATAATCACAATAAAAAATACGGCATTGTCGCGATTTACAACAAAAAAATTTTACATTCCTTTTAATTCATGAACATTTTTGGTCATCTCAAGCAGCTTGTGCCACAAAACCAACAATATTTAGCAATAGCGCGTACATTTCCCAACAAACTCCATCGAGTTTCATTGTGGCACAACCCCTTGCTAAGGCAAAACAACGGAAGACGCAAATTCATACATTTTGTTTCTGTCCAAATCAGAACAAAAAGAAAACAAAATTTGACAGCAATGGACAAAAAAAAGAGACAATAGCAAAACAACATACGCTAAAAAACGATCATGAAATGAAATTTTGAATAAAATTAAAGACAGAGTCATAACCATCGCACCAGCAACGTAGCAGCATAATACATCCGCGCCCAAAAGTTTGAGACCACTCATGACTTTTCATTGTGTTTGCACTTTGTCTCTTCCTAGTTCGTTTTATTTTTGTCATATGCGCTTGATCCTTTGTCTATCTATTGAGACATAACCTATCAAACAAATGATACAACACAAATGCAAAAAAAACATCATTTACTTTACTATTTTAATATTTTGTAAGACCTCCTTTGTTTTCCACCACGGCAGCCATTCTGGGGGGCATGCTATCTATGAGATTGCAGCAGTATTCTGATGTCATTTTTTGGTCCATACAATTTCTGTCGCTGTCTTTAATGATTCCATACTGGTAAGATGCTGATCTGCTACTATATCCTTCATCACATGCCATAGATTTTCGATTGGATTTAGATCTAGACTGTTTCCTGGCCAGTTCAAGGTATCAACATTCTTATCCTGTAGAAAGTTTTTCACTGACTTTTCCCTACGGCATGGAGCGCCATTGTGCATAAAAACATTGCAATCATGCATCATCATGTGGATCTCTAACTTATCCTTGAGTAGATCTAGGTATTTTGCGCCAGTCGTGGTGATACCTGACTGGAGGAAATACAGACCAGCTGTACCATGCGCAGACATTGTTCCCCAGACCATGATGCTTGGTGGGTGTTTCATGGTTTGGATGGTGTAGCGGTCTTCATATCTAGCGCCAACTGGTCTTCTCACTGGTTGCTTACGAGATGTAAACTGCTGCACATTTGATTCATCAGAAAATAAAATTTTTCTCCAGCTTTCAGTCGTCCAATGCAGGTGAACCTTGGCAAAAGCATATCTTTTAGCTTTCATGGAAGAAGTAAGCCCAGGTTTTTTGGCGGATTTGTAAGCTTTTAGCCTAAAGTCATTAGTCAAACAACGTTTTATGATGGTTTTACTGACAACTGTACCTTTGAGCAACAACGCCGATCTAATTTTTTGTTTTGAACTCGTTGGTGAGCGCACTACCATTCTCTTCATTTGGCAAACATTGCTTTGGCAGGCAATTTTGAGTCTTCCAGACCTATACAAATCTAAAAACTCTCAAAATTTCGAAATCTAACGGTTGCTTGATGAACTGCTGTTTTGCTAAGCTTTAGTTTTTTTTATATTTGCCTTTCTGAGTGTTCCGCCAATCGCCATGTAGTTTTTCAAAGCGATTTGACTTCATACAGCGTAGTCTCTTGAGAATGGGACGCAAAGACTTCATAAGCAATTTCCCACAAAATTTATTGATATTGTGGTAAATTAAGTGATCTCGTGTTGTTTTGTTAGGAGTTGAAGTAAATATAGCTTCAAATTAGGCCCCTACAGCGAACCGAACAATTAGCCCCTACTGAGAAGTGGTAGACGTTATAACCGGGCTTCCTACGGACTACTTCTAAAAGCCTTCCTTTGTTGTATTGTCTTTCTTTGGTCTTTGCCCTGTGGTTAAATAAGGCCACATGTTTGACTCATATATATAACAGGTGCATCTGCTCGTATATATATAGTGACCACGTGTATTTTCGCTATTCCTGTCAAAACGTGAACGTGGAGAAACGAGTAGTAAATTTTCGTTTTGGCCTGATTATGCTTCGGATTTCTGTTTGAGCCTGAGTGTTGGTCCCCCTGCTTGAGTGTTATTAAGGCTGCGTGGTAGCCTTTATCGCCGTAAATATTCGTTCTGCGCACGCTGGGAGGAGCTGCGCATATTGAAAGTAAAACACTGGAAGAAAGCTTCAACCGCTTCCTGTTTTTTGTTTGACGAAGCAGAAAGGATCCGTAGAGCTAATATTACTAGCTCTACAAAGCAACTCTACTGTTTCAGTGCTAATCGACGACGGTACGCTTGGCGCGGGAATCAAAGAGTTGAAACCTGGTGCTGCCGCACCACTGAGTACCCTCTTCATTCAAAGTAACAATTTTTGTCCTTTGTACAACTGATAACCCACTCTTTTTGCCCGTATTTCCAACATTAAAAATTGAAAAAAAATGAATGTTTTGTTTCCCAAAGCAGAATTTCACGCACAATCTCATCATAAAGGCTTTACCAGAAGTTGTTACATTGCAATGTTCGTAGAACATAAAAGCTAATGTGACACAACATTAACAAGAGTTTTGTCATTTTCACATAAAAATTCAAATTTGACGTAGGTGGTCTTTAACTTTTAAGCGCGACTGTGAATTGACTGAGCTCGTCTATTCAACCCCACAAAATTGACTGGTAGCCCTGCCGTGCGATTCCACCAAAGCCGCCTAAAATGTATTTTTTGCAAAGGTTTTCCCCGGCAATATTTATTTGCAAATTCAATCTATGGCCACGCCCATTGATGACCAAGTCGAAAGACAAATGTTGGTTTGATATCGAAAATCCGATTCAAAGAAGCAAATATAATCACAATAACATCTTTAAAAACCGATATGAAACCTATCTTGGATGGACCATTTGGTAGAAATAATGAGACGGCTTGTAGCAAAAGAATTATTCTATTCTAAAAGAATTATTTCATCGCATTGTGCAAGCGTCTCCTTATCTGCCGTTTACTTACAAACTATCATTTCCCGTTTCCTACAAAATTTTGCTCTTCGAGCTTGAATGCGCCTTGTCTTTAAGCGGAAGTGATAAAGAAAGATTTTGCAAATCCGTTAGCCAAACCCCAAAATTTAATCAAAAATCTAAACCTGCTTTTTATTGCAAGCATGTTTGATATACACTTGTTTTGCAGTTTCGGAATCAAGGTTTCTACAGTTTCATAGATTATATTGATGACAATTTCCGGGTAAAACACCTGAAACAGTAAATCCGTGAGCTTTGGAACCTGTTCTTGAGATCTGTAAATGCATGAGAAAGCTGTGTCAATGAACACAATTATTATAAAAATTGCTGAAATACCAGGAATCAAAATGCACACCAAATGCTCACAGAACAAAATATTATTTATGAGAAACAAGGATCAACGTAGGCTTCCATCCGTAAAACGAAGCTAGGTCAGTACTTTTTGACCTTTTGTCGTGGGAACCCTGCTATATTTTTACAAATTTCATGAAACTATCATCACTTTATATTCTTTACAACTGCATTGACTCTGGTTTCTGACATAAAAACGTTAGTTTAAGGTTTCTCAAACTGGGACATGAGAGAGAAATTTTGAGGGTACTCAAGTTTCTCCTACAGGCCCATAAAAGTTTTTGAAAACAGCCTATGCTTTTTTGTTGCTTCCGCTTTATTCTATCCTTGAAGGACTTTTTTTGGAGATTAACTTCACGAAAGCAATTATTTTGCTCGTTTTTGTCTCGAAGAAAATGAATTTTCTGATGTTTCGTTGCTAGCGCTCACTCTCAACTTGAAGACCTTTTGTTTGTTATCTAATTTAAGAAATCGATTTTTGCCTATGCTATGATTTTTTCGGGGCGAATACGCCTTACATTTTGGTTCAGCTAACGAGTACATCGCAAACAAAATTTTGAGAACCCCTGTAGTTGTTCCATACAAATTTTAAGTTAGAATACGTGCGTCACAACTTGTTGCAGAAGCGAACAACTAGTCGTATTGTCAGTGCTTCTATTCCGTTCTTATTTTAAAAGACTACGTCTTAAAAAATAATATTGTGCTTCTTAGAAATGTCCCTATTTTGTTGTGTTTTAGGCAAAATAAAACTATTTAAATCTTTTTTATCTTTTCCGAAACCAAGATACACAAGTAGAATATATCCAACCATTTTGACAGGCTGCTCTTAGGCTTTATGCAAACAATTATAGAACCCTTAAAAAATGGTATTCAACCCAGTTTGAACACATTAAGCTTACATTTGACTCCAAATGACACTTATCGTAAGAGGTGATCAAAATGCCCACACATGAGAAGACACCACCGATGTTTCTCAGTATGATTTACGAGGCATTTAAAGTTTGTTCTCATTTAATTGCGATAGCGACGGTTTGTGCCTCAACAAAAAATAATGAGGCGAGAAGGGCATTGCATGGGCTGTTTCTAATGAGGTAAGATAGACAATGAATAGGATGTTTCTAATGAGGCCGGAAGGGCAAAACTAATGAAGCGAGACGGTCAATGAATGGGCTGTTTCGAAGTTGGTAACTGAGGTTGCTGGTGATGACCAAAAAGTACTTGGAATAACGGATTGTTTTTAAGAACAGGGTTTACGTTTTTTGTCGCGATAAGTTTTTATGTTGCCATAGCGACGGTTTGTCTCACAATGAAACTCAATGGAGTTTGTTGGAAGTGTTCGCGCTATTGTTGGTTTTGTGGCACAAGCCATATGAGATAGCCAAAAGTGCCCATGAAATAAAGGCAGCGACACGTTTGTGATTATAAAACGTGTCAATGCCGGATTTTTTAATGTCGTTATGTTGTCATAGCAATAGTTTGAGCAATCGGAAACTCATCGTGGCAGATAGAGAGATGCATTTTAGTATTGTTAAAGGATGTTTGTTTTAAGCTGCATCCGGTTCTAGACGGCTAAAGTGCTCATAGATAAACAAAAATCCACTAATTTATAGTAACCTAAATCTGAATTATTTTTTGTTCAATTTTCATGGCGTTTTCACATAAACCGCTATTTTTCATCTCCAAATTGACCATAAAACATTCTTCAGTATTTATTGATGATTAATTTGGTATAAATATCAAGCTGATTTTTTGACATTATTTTCTTTCGATTCCAGTGTTCCTTGATTTCAAGTGAGTTCCGTCATTTACCAAGTGCCTAAGTTTTTGCAATCCTATTTCGAAAAGATCAAAAAATGGCCCACATAGCAATGATTTAGCTTTTTCATAAATATAAGGACTTCTTAAAATTAATAGACCCAATGTTATCTGTCAGCTTGCCAAATTTTTCAAGCAAATTCTTATTCCCTTATTTGGAAACACCCAATACACTGTAAAGAATTCCTCTGAGTTAGTAGGGTTGATTTCACCTATTTAACTTGGCAAATCTGAATCCCAAGTTTCTTGATGTGGTGAGGTTGATTACTTCTGTACCACTTGAAATCGCCGAAACTGTTGTGGCTAATAGAGTCGACGATGATTGCACATTGGGAGGTAGAAAAAACCTTGCTGTACCCGAACTTATGGCAACATTGGATATCTGTTTGCAATCATTGTTTTTTGTTTAGAACAACATCATTTGTAAACAGATTTTTGGTTGTCCAATGAGCTCTCCTTTGTCTCCAATAATAGCATATATGTCCAGGGAAGGGATTGAACAAAAAACTTTGAACGCTTACTTAAATTCTCTGTCATTACGGGGTACGTTATGTTGGTGACGTGTAGAAAACCTGTAGAAAACCAATCATAGAAAACCTGCCGTCGAGTCTTCTCACAATTACTTAAATACTGTATCTCCATCAATAAAGTTCATTAAAGAATTGGAAAAATCAATAAAATTCAACTTTTTTTTTGGAGGTAAACATGCATCAGTCGAAAGATGGATACTTGCAGCAAGCGTGTATAAGAAGCCAACTCACACGGACAGATATCTTTAATATTTATCTAATCATCATTGTACATTGCAATCCAGAGCAAATAAAATCACATAGAATAAGGAAAAAATATTGAAAAATTTCATTAGCTAACAAAAACTTTAAAGAACAACAGATTTCCTAGCAACAAATGCAGCTGCAAAAAGTGCTGGGAAAAATCACACAACCAAAAACACAGAAAAGCTAAAATGGTTTACTTTGGTTCTCTACGAACAAAATGTCTCCGAACCTATTAGAAAATTTGCCTCAAGTTGGTTTTGGAATGGCTTTAAAACCACATCACGCATTTTCTTCTTTGCTCCTCAATCCAAATGACGTTATTAATTTCGAACAAAAATGTGATTTGGTGTGTCAAATTTCTAGCTGGGACTGCAACTCTGTGTACATAGGTGAAACACGACCTTGTGTTAGAAGTGAGAACCAAAAAAAACGGGAACACACTGATGTGAACAAGACTTTTAACACTAAAAAGTCAGCACTGAGTCAACATGTCATGGATTTCGATCACAGAATAGACTGGGATAATGTCAAAATAGCGAAATCAGAGTCACATACAAAAAGACGTCTCGTTGCGGAAAATTTTTTGTTATACCAAAAGGCTTGTTTACTAAATGTAGATAATCGTAACAATGGTGCAAATTTTCTTGCTGTTTTGTTGTTGCGTAGTTCCCTGCCTTGCTAGTAACAATTTTTATTGGTTACATAAAGGTTACTAATACGAGGTTGTAAATATCCAGATGGGTTCACTACATTGATATTAGACATATGCATATATAGGCCTAATGAAAAAATGTGTTAAAGATTATTTGATTTTTAATTCAATTTGACTGTCCATGTTTGTCCTCCATTCACGAGAAAGCGAATTGTATCTCTATGCTTTGATTGAAACGTCCGCGCTTGCTTTGAAGTTGCGAGGTGCCTCTTGACTTATCATCTTGTTTTCCGTTCAATTAGCTGCTTGTTCGAAGCCAACAAGCAGAGAAAGTGCCGTAAAATACCTCATCCAAGGGCACAACAACGCGGTGTCCTGAAGGGAGTTGAACCGAAAGCGCGCGATCGTCATTAAAACGAACTCCAATCCGCTCGGCCACGTCGTCGACGATAATCGTCAAAAAGTTGATGAAGTGTTCACAGGTACAGCTTGGTAGAAATTTGTTTTCAGGAGCTCTTGTGGCAACCCTGTCGTGATGTAATAACTCTGCAACTGTATTTTCGCGCGCTTTTTCAATTCATTGTTCTCTTTCTCTGCAGTGCTTAGAGTAAAAGTGTACGGAGGCTTTATGTGTTTATTTCTGCCAAAACGTGTGACGGTCAATTGAGGGAAAAGGCAGATATCGTACAGCTAAGTATAGCGACAAGTAAATACGCTAAACTCTCAGACATCGTTCGCCAGCGTGTTGGAAGACTTTTGGCAGCCCCGAATGCTGCAAGATGGAATTCCGTATACTACGCTGTCGTGAACTAGTTAAGAGCATACGATCACAACAAAAGCGGATCTCAAAACACAAGCCGAGAACTTGAAAATCGTTGTTTCACTTCGAGTGAATTATCCTGCTTATATGACTAGAGATTGATGCTGTTGCACGCAATGCTAGATTCCCCCTTTATGTTCTACGAAGTTACAGCTCCTGTTTAGAAATTTTGCTTAAATAAAGTCAGCAGATGAGCTTCTGTTGCTTGACATATTGCTCACCTTTTTTGTCTACATTAGTCATTAGAATATAGCCTATATTTTAGATGATTTTGCTCTCCTAGTAAAATATATTATGGGTCCCATTCCTTCCGGTTTGGACATGCTGCAAGGTGGAAAAAAAGCCTACATGGGACTTTTGCTACCTATACTTTAGCAAGCGCCTTTCACCGCCTCAGAACATGGCGCAGAGCAATTGCTTGGTTTATCGCAATTCACTAATTGAGTGCATGATCTTCGGATTAGAAAAAAGATAGTTTAACGATAAGGGAACAAAATAATTGTATTACTAGTATACATTTCATTAAAGGTTGGACAGTTTCTGCAGAGCTTGATGCAGAATTATTAGGCATTATACGCAACTTTGTCTACAGAGTAAACTAACATGTGTTTTTTGCAAGCTCAACAGTTTCTTCACAACTAAGGAAAGCACTCTGGCCAGCGCGCCGCACCCAAGCTACTGACTGTCACGGTGGCTTGGATGGCTTGCATGCGCGTGTGCGGTAGGTGTCTGTCAGATGGCCATCACTCACATCGCAAAGGATACGGAAAAGTAAAGAAACGGAGGAAAACTGCAATAATGTGAGGAGGGTTGACTCTTCGGAATCAGTAGAAAACCATTTTTTTTTCAACAACTACATGCTTTCTATTCCAAGAAAGGCGTTGGCGTAAAGGAAATGGTAGCAAAGTTTACAAATAACCAGTAGTCAAGAAGCTATTGGATTCCAGATTCTTTTCCTAACAAAATATTTTGTAAAGTGTTCACAAAATATACCACATTAATATCATCAAGTGTAGCGGTTGAACGCATGTTTTCTCTCGGAAAAGACATAATTCGCTCAAAACGGAGCAAGCTCACGGGTAAACATTTTGAAATGTTTGTGTTTTTGCAAGGGAATACAATGTAATGGTTTAATTGAAATAAAGCTCAAAATCTGTTTTGTATTGAAAGAGATGAAGCGTTTGCCTTTGCAGCAGTAGACTCAGGTTCGATTCCGAGTTGGGTCAAACCAAAGATTTACAGATTGGAACACCTAGCTTTCCTACTTGATGCTCAGCAATAAAATGGACTGTGTGGAGAACATGGCTGTAAGTTAATCTGCTTGTTCTGCCCTTCGGAAGGGCACTTAATGCAATTCCTCCATTATAAAGTTGTGGACAGGCAGTGGGGCCATGCAGTCTGTCCGCTGTGGTGGCCAAGTCAAATTAGAAACTGGTAAAAGTGATTATAAAAAAATAAAATCAAGTTCAAACGAAACGACAACGATCTTTTTTAACTTGGGAGCAAATTCGCGCTAATTAGCATTAACGCTAACGGGTTCACTTCTTGTTGTTTACACCACAGATGACGGCGTAAAGCAGTTTGCGCTAACGCTGACGGTGTCAATTCAATTTGTTATTGCGTACAACACAGAGCTGATGACGTTGCAGAAGTCCTGATACGCCTTATCCACGTCTGGTGAATCAGTTGGTAGCAGAGTCTTAGTAAATTGATTCGTCAAAGCTATGTAGTGGCTTCACTTGACCACGCGCGAATTGCATCGTTTAGTGGGCACATTTGGTACTAGCAAAGCAAGCCTTGTTGGTGTGCAGTAGCGTAAGCCTCCCGAGGCGAATGTTAATTTTGCCGACACCTAAAAGTTCTGGCAGCATTTAAAAACACCGACAATGGAATAACACAGATGTGTAGATTTGCAAAAATGCCGCCCGGGGTGAACTGGCATGCAAGCTGCAAAAACAGACTTACTCCTGACTAGGGCTAAGACAATGCATCTGAAATCCGGACCCACAGCTGTCAAAGTTAACAGAATAACAAATATCAAATTCATTCAATTTAAGAGCTTTCGGAAGAAGATGTTGACAATTGAACAGTGATAAAAAAACAGATTCTACAACCGGTTTTGGCTTTCATTAGAAATCTTATCAGACGAACTTAAGTTTGAACCCAGTAGACCTACCTTTTACTCAGTTTACCTCCTCCAGATGATTGCGCCACCTGACCTCAGTCTTTTAGATGGAGAATTTCTGTTTATCAAACCAGCTTCTCTCGCTACTGAAGACTGATTATAACTGGTTAGGCTACATTGTTATTAATAATTCCTTTTATTCAATCGTTATAAATATATATTTGACGAAAACGCTTGTGTTCTCTGTCGATGATAAAAATTTTGTCAAAGTGTAGGTACCGGTATACTTCTTGGTATGCGCCTTCTCATATATCAGTTCAGCCGGTGTACAGTTTAACCACATGGTTTGACTCGCATAGTAGCTGTAAAGTAGACTACAGGAAATAAGGATAGCAATAAAATGCGGAAAATTACAAAGTTATAAAAATCCTTTCTGAAATATGGAAAACACACCAATTGAATTACGGAAATAGCATAAATACGGAAGTTTACACAATGCTTAGTTTCGCTCAACTCAGTAATCTAATTTCACCTAATTGGGTGGTTACACTTCCAGCTTTTATTGACTTTGTAAATTTCCATATTTATGCGATTTCCTTACGTCGTTAGTTAGTACGGTTAGTTTTTCCGTAATTTCGCAAGCCAGCAATTTTTTTTAATGAACTTAACCGACGCGATGGCGTAGTGGTTAGAGCGTTCGCTTTGCAGCCAGTAGACCTTGGGTTCAATCCCCTTGTCGAGTCATACCAAAAGACTTTAAAAATGGTATTCACAGCTTCCCTGGCTGGCGCTCGGCATTTAGGGGAGATTGTGAAGAACAAGCAGGCAAGCTCGCTTGTTGTGTCCTTGGGCAAAGCACTTAACCCTTTATGTGGAAAACAAGTGCCCCAGACACAACGGAAATGGTAACTCCCAAGCGAATGCGGACGTCCCGTTCAAAATATAGCGATACAATTCGCTTTCTCGTGAATGGAGGATAAATATAGCAAATAAAAAAAATATTTCAGTAATTTATGAATTTCCGTATTTCCATGATCCAGCAATTAGATACTGTTATTCAATATGAATTTCGGTAGATTTCCGTAATTTAGCGTTGTCCGGAGGTAACCTTGCAATAATAAAGCTGCCAAGTACTTAGAAATCCATGGGTTTACGGTTAGGGTTTGGTTGTTAGGTTGGAATTCGGGTTAGGTTAAGAATTCAAAGATGATGGCATAAGCTACTTGATGAATCTGTGTGTTTAGAATTTAAGTTAGGATAGAGTAGGAGTCATGTTAAAGCAGTGGTCCTCAAACTTATTTGGTGCTGAGCTAAATTCATGATTTTATCAGTGTCTTTAAGCTGGACTATTATATGTTTTGAAAAAGAAAAAAACAAATAGGCTAACAGCTCTCATAACTTTAGTCACGTTTAAATTCTGCTATTTATTTTCTTTTCTCTAACATGCTTGCTATGCTGGCTTAAAGAGACTGCTTCTTTTGTTGCATAATAGTGGTAATATTTGCTTCTGTGCTTAATGCTACAATTTCAAGAGCATTGTGAAAATTGCTTCTGAACTTTGATACAGCTTTAGGGAGAGCAGAACTACATTCAGAGAAAATGTTTAAAAGTGGCTATTTTGTCGTTAATGGTATTTCACTCTGGAGGCTATTTTGCTGTCACCATTCATGCCCATTTTAATAGGCATGTTTCCTTTCACTGTGCCAATGTTGCTGTGGTGTATTACATAGTGCTCCTGCCTTCATAACTGAGCTAGGAATTCAAATTTTTGCTGGCCGGAAACTTTGACAAAGACAGTGTAGACTGGAGATGTAAATTCAGTATGTGAATGTACTGTGAAGTGTACACTATAGTTGTGATTTTTAAAATTTGTCATTAAAATTGACCCATCAGAAACGACCAAAAATAATGTGTTTAATACAACATTAAAATTAACCAATCACAAATGTGTGACGGCAAAATAGCTTCCAAGAGTAAATTTTTGTTGATGGCAAAATGTTATTGCAGTAGCTATTTTTCTGACAACAGCATTTTATGCTTAGAAGCTATTTTGCCAGTAGACATTTGTGATTGGTCAATTTTAATGACATACTGATATAAAACATGTGACTTTTGGTTGTTTTTAATTGTTCAATTTCAATTGCCAATTAAAATTAAGGCAGTGGCTATTTTACTGTCAACAGCTTTTTACCCTTAGAGGCTGTTTTGCTGTAAGGCATTTGTGATTTGTCAATTTCAAATGGCATATGAAACACGTGACTTTTGGCCGTTTCTGATTGGTAAGTTTTAAAATAAATTGAAAAAAATTGCCTTGCCACTGTATATTCCCTCCCAGTGTTCACTACCCTGTACATACACATACCAAGCTCCCCCCTCCAGTGTACTCTGCCTTTCTCTAAGTGCCCTGCCAGCCAGGATTCCAACCTGTAGTCATTGCATTTCAAGGCAGCTACACTATCCATGTGCCACAGCATCACTGCCAGAACCATAGTAATTATGGCTATACAAATACACATAAATAGTGACAGCAAAATAGCCTCCAAAAGAAAAAATGCCATCAATGGCAAAATGGCTACTTCCTAAAACCAATTGTACTTCCACTGTACACTTCCACACAGTGTGCACCCTTACAGACATTCATGCACCAGGCCCACTCCAGAGTACAATACTTTATCTCAGTACCCTGCCAGCTATGATTTAAATTCATAGCCATTGCTTTTGAAAGCAGGTGCACTATTCACTACACCACAGCATCACTGATAGAATTGTACCAAACATGGTCATTTAATGCCAACATAGCTCAAGTCCACCAAATCTCCAATTCAAGTCCATGAATACTTGAATTTACAAAAATTTGCCCATATCTATGTTGTTTCTGCATTGCATATAGACCTATCAAGTTACAACTTGAAAAATAGTCTATAATGGCAGTAGTAGTAAACTGCTCTGCATATGCCAACGAATCATTGGTAAGCTATTCAGAAAATACAGGGTGTCCCATAAGTCTTCCATACACAGTAGGCATAATTTATTCCATACATATGTGGTTCTAATGAGTGTTCTTTAAAGTGTTCCTCAGCAGTGGAAAACATGCATTGAAATGTGTTCCTGACAAAATGGAAGCCATATAGAGCATATTTTATAAATAAAAATGGTTTATGTCAAGAAATGTTTATTTTTTGTATGTATGGAGACTTATGGAACACACTGTAAAATGAACTGATGGCTGAATGCTAAATGCTTTGCCATCACCAGTAATTGCTATTTCTGAGCAAGTGCCAAGCATGGTGTAGCACATAAATGCATAATAAAGTAAAAAGCAGCCTTTTTGATTTTGCAAACCTAGAGTCAAGTTAAAAATAGGTTGCTTGTCCCTTGCACACTAAACTGGAGGTTTGTTATTTCAGTTTCATGCTATTTTACTTGAACATTTAAATCTAGTGGAACGCTAGCTGGGTTTTCATTTTGTGAATGTGGTTTAGCAAAAAGAAATTTTAATTCATTGACTCCTGTCTATTTTGACTGGATTCGAGTCAAATCTGAGTCACTAATTGGTTTGAGGACTCAAATTATGTTCAAGTCCAATGCAGTAAAGACTCGAGTTGAGTCTAAATCCTTTCTAGATTTATATTAGTAGACTCTAGAACTATAAAAACTGGACTCAATTAATTATAGCTCTTGATTGTCTTGTCACTTAGTATCATGGAATTATAAACACACTCTTTGTCTCTGGGCAAATAATCTCTACAATGGCATTTAAACACTCCTTAATGTATTCTGCTTCAGTAATAGGTTTCATTGTATTTGCAATTATTTGTGAAATTGCATAGTTGGCTTTTGTTGCTTTCTTAAGTGTTGAATCCATTTTCACAGATATGCATTTTTGCAAAGAGAGTTTTTTCTTAAACTCACAAGCTTTTTTGACTTTTCTTCTTCCAAAGGATTAAATTTTGCAGCATGTTTTGAGTTGAAATGTCATTCAGTATTGTTCACTTTTACAACAGCTATAGTTTCCATACAATTGAGGCACAAACTTTTTTCATTATTTTCCACAAAGAAGTATTTTTTTTCCATTAATCTTTAAATGCATGGTTTTTAATATCAACTTTTCATTTTTTCAGTCAATTTTAACAAGATTTTCGCAAAAAAATAGAACAACACAACAATAGCAGAACATTTAATATTTCTGTAAATGGGATAAGTTTATCATGGGTATGATCTGATCTCGAATATAGTGTAGTGTCCACATAAAAAAAACTGTACCTCATCCTGTGTACGTTTTGAACACATATTCTCCCTTACAGTTCCTGAACATTTCCTTAAAATCCAATCAACCCACAGATTAATTTGGCATTGCTAATAACTTCATTGTTATTACTTACTAGGCCTACTCTTACTCCTGATATACTGAATTGTAGTCCTCTGCAAACTTTTTTGCATTGCATCTTTCTACAATTTTCAAAAACTTTATTTACCTCACCAGTAACTATGACTACACCAAGCAGGAATTTTATACTAGTATACAACAAACTTGCGTGTAACTAGCACCCAATACTTCTGTTAAACAATTTACAAATTCCCAGATAATGCTTATTTTTCAAACTCCGGATGCCTACAACAATTTACAAATTTTGCAGCACTTATACTAGCCAATGCAGAGTCTACAGTAGGCTGGGTGTTAAGCTCATGTACAATATTAGAGTGCTGGTGCTCTGCGCAATAACTTCCAAAGGAAAAGCAGGAATTATGCAATGATAGTCTGTGTTTATGTTTACTTGCCAGTGCTGTTTGCCAAGTATGACATTGCAAACAAATGCCCTATGTCTAAAGCAAATCACTTATGTTTCACATGTTGTTAGATAATTCACACAAAGTTGTTAAAATACTAAATATTCTTAGGAAAGCTCATGGGCCAGACTTTGGGGACTGCTGGGTTGAAGAGGTAAAAAATTATGGCATAAGCTGCATCATGGGTCTGTGGGTTTAGGGTTAGGTGGTGTTGAGAGTTTTGATCACCGTTATGTTAAGAAGGGATGTCCAAAATATTCAGCAGGAATTATCTGTATGAAATGTCCAATGTACGAGGTGCATTCGATAAGTTTCCAGACTTTTTTGGTATAAACACTTTTATTAACCGTACACACAAAAAACTCTAGTCCCCTTCAAAGTATTCTCCTCCGACATCAATGCACTTGTTGTACCGTTCCAACAACTTCTGGAAAGCCCCCTGGAAGTCTTCTTGTGTGAGCGTGTTCAGGACCCTCATCACAGCCTCTTTCATGTCCTCAATTGTGGAATAACGATTGCCTCTGAGGTTTTCCTTGAGCTTTGGGAATAGCCAAAAGTCGCAGGAAGCAAGGTCCAGGCTGTAGGGAGGATGGGGAACCGTCTTGATGCCCATCTGGGTCAAATAGTCTGTGACAAGGATGGAGTTGTGGACTGGGGCATTGTCCTGATGGAAATGCCACTGACCTGATTCGAAGAGTTCTGGCCTCTTCCGACGGAATCTCTTCCTGAACTCCCTTAAAACTTCAATATAGTACTCCTTGTTGACTGTGATTCCAGTGGGAACCCAGTGAATGTAGATTATGCCCATGCTGTCAAAAAAAGATCCTCCCACATCAAAAAAAGGTCCTCCCACATCTCTCATCATCCCTCAAGGACTCCCTGCCTTCCTTGAATCTCTTGTGCCACTGAAAAACTGATGATCGATTCATCCAAGATGGTCCATAAGCAGTCTGAAGCATACCATACGTTTCCGTGGCAGTTTTTCCAAGTTTGAAACAGAACTTGATCGCATATCGTTCTTCTAATGTGTCCTCACGTCCAGATTGCATTTTTGAAATTCACCAGCTGTGACAATCAGGATTTAGTAAGGTGTACTCTAATTCCTACTGTAGCTATAAATTTGCACCTAAACAAGAAAAAATTGGTCAATCATCTCATAAGGAGTATAGTAACAACATACTGAAATATCTTGAGTTTACGGCAATTATAAATGCCTGTACAAAAAAAGTCTGGAAACTTATTGAATGCACCTCGTATAAAGTTGGTAATATTTCTTTTCAATGCAATGAGAAGTAACCTTATCAAATGACCTCCCCCTGCATTATGGAATACCAATTGCTGCCTAGTGTTGATGCTAGATAATAGAAATATAGTGATTTGATGACCTAATGATTGTTTCACTGTCTCTTCAACGCTTGATCTATCCAATCAGTTTCTCTGTGCTACATATTTTGATGCTTAATGAATAAATGTTCTTTCACTTAAATGTTTTATCATAGCGTCATTTGTTGAAACAAATAAAGAAAAGGACTGAACTAAATTACAGTGCCTTTACTGAACAGGTGTTGCAAGTCCAATCATGATTTTATAATATTAGTAAGACAAGCTAATTGGAAAACTTGCAAAAGTTAACCAGTTGCGATTTTACAGGCTAAACAGTTAAAGACTTAGTAAAACATTGTTAAATTGTTATAGTCAGTAGCAGTGATGGATTTAGGGTGAGGCAGCTGTCTACCACCCCCTTTTTTAAAAGTTCCTTTGGAAGAATAAGAAACTCCTCTTTCCAGATATATCCAAAATTTCAGCATTAAAATATTTGTCCTTCAAAAATTAGGTTACTGTCAAGTTAATATAAAAAAAATCATCTTTCTGCATTAAATTGGAAATGGCTCTTTTTTAACCCTCTGCAAATGTGATCTAAACTAAGGTCATTACCCAAACTTCAATTGCATATGCATGAATTTTGGCCTCAGATACATAAAATTGTCACCACGGGCCAGCAGCCCTGCTGATAGAAAACAAAAATTTTGTTGTTAATGACTATAGTGATATTTTTGTATGCAAACCACAAGCAGTTAGCAATAAACACCTAGCCTGCTTGCACTTTTAAAGATAAGCAGTGACTATTTTGCTATCAATGGCATTTTACCTTTAAAATCTATTTTGGTTTTGAACATTTGTGATTGGTTATTTTTTGTGATGTATCAAGCATATGACTTGACAAAAATTTACTCTTCTTCTTACATTAACATGCTGCCCTCCCCTCCATGTACACTGCCTCTGTCAAAGTATCCACCTGCAAGGAAACGAACCTGTAAACATTGCACTTGCCAGCAGCAGCATTTTCCACTCCACTATGTTATCACTTTGTACATTTTAGCAAATGCATTTATTTAAAGACACACAAACATTTAGCGGTACAATAGATTCCAAGGGTAATATGCCATCAACCACATAATAGCCACTTTCTTGAAGATATGGTTGTGATATATTAACAACATTGCCCTAGATTTTGGAAGGTATTGGGGGTATTCCAACTTTGTTCAATAAATGAAAAAAGTGATTCTGCTTTGCTGTTGGTAAATTTATTTTGTTTTAACACTCAATCACTTACTTTACTATTTAAATACTATGCTTCAGATCAGTTCAAAATTAAGTACTTGTTTTATATTGTTGGCAAAACCTAGCCAATTGTTGTATTATTTACAACACAAAATAGTTGTTGATCATGGGTAGAAGAACTACCAGTACCACCAAAGGTGGAAAATTTATGAATCCAACTGATCAGGCCCGGAAAGAAGCACGGCGGCGTGAATTAAAAAAGAATAAAAAGCAAAGAATTGCAGTTCGACAAGCGGTAATTAAAACAAAAAATCCTTATCAAATGTTAAGAGAACTTGAAGATCTGGATGATATGGAATTAGATCCAACATTTGAAAGCCAATACAACGAAAAGGTAATGTCATTAAGCTATTTTTTGGTGCTGTTTAAAAATTTACAATTATGCACATACACACTTGTACGAGTAGAAAAGGAAAAACATCACCAACTTAGAGATCATGTGCAGATATTCTCACTTTGCAAGATGGACAAAGACTGAAGTTAAGGAATAAGACATTTGCTAAAATACTTAGAATAGTTGAAAAATGATTGCAATATGCTGTCTTCATTTAGGTGTCATTTTGTCATGAAATGTTTGTTGCAGTGCTTCAATCAAAGGCTTCATCTGCAGTATTATGCTCAGGGTTTCATTTGGCTTGAATAAATAAATGTCTGTGCACAATCTCAACACCAGTTTTCATGAAAACTGTTGCTCTTTATGTGCATAAATGTGTGCACGTAAGCATAGTTGTAGTCATTTTGGTGCTTCTATGATTAAGGCTCTGCCTTTGTTTTTTTATTTATCAGCATGTTAATTTAAATAGTTATTACGGCATAGACTGCCTAGTCGACTGGTGGTAAAAGACCAGACTTAATTTAGTTTGAGTGAAGTGTTATATCAATCATCACTTTATTTTATTAAAGGATAGTATGTTTGCCATAGACATTATGTATTACTGCTTTTGCTTGAAGGTAGTTCACAGGTGATTGTGTTGAAAAATTAATGCAATAATTTTACATCATTTTACGTATATCAAGTCTTGTAGCACTGGCATTTAAGACAAAAGACAAAGCATCGCAAAAACGTTGGTTTAATAAAAATAAAATGTATGTCTCCTTCAATTGGAAGCAGCAAAATTAATGACATGTGGCAAAAATGCTTTCTAAGCAGCTGCTTACAATCAAATAAATGTGCTAGGGATATGTTATTTATTTAATATGTAATAACTTAGTCTCAACCCTAGATGCTGCAATAATGTCAAAGCTTGTATATTGAAGAAGTAGTTGTGAATTTTTATGCTCCAGGTGGAGGTAGATCTTTAAAATTGGCACCTTTAACGAAGTAGTGGTTAGTTGGTCGGTCTGGATTTAATTCCCTTATCAAGTCATTCCAAAGACTGTAATAATGGTGTTTACAGATATTGTGCTTGGTGCTCTGCAATAGGAGAAAAGTAAAGGATGAAATGTGGGCGGAGATGCTCCGTCACAATTAAAAAAGTATATCAGGCCTCAATGGTCTGAACATGTAGCCACTGTTGGGTCCAACAACAAGATTTGTATGGGATAACTTGTGTCGACATCTGCAACTAGAGTATCCAGTGGTGCTAACTCGGTGGATTTTTACCAGAAAATTGTTTTAAATTAATTTTCCCAAAGGCACCACTGTACCAAAGTCATATGGGGATTAAACTTATTATTGCGAATTAGTGTCTTATTGTGCTGAGCGACACTATTAACTATTAGGTTGTCCAGAAAGTTCTTAGCATTTTTTTTCTGATTTGCAACACAATGATAAATAATGTTTCAACAAACTTTATTCAGTAAGATAACTTTCATTATTATTAATAGCCTTTGTCCATCTATCAGGTAACTTGAAAATACCATCAGCATAAAATTTAGGTGGTTTTGAAGAAAATAGTTTTCTACGTGCTTTTTAACATCCTTTAAATCAATAAAGATTTTTCCATGCAATGAGTTCTGTAGAGACAAAAATAAGTGGTAGTCAGATGGAGCAATGTCACATGAATACGAGTATGTTGGGTGAGGTAAAAGACCCAGCCAAGTTCATGTAGCTTTTTCGAGTAGCCAAAGACACATGTAGTCTGGCATTGTCTTGTTGAAACACAACTCGTTTTGTTTACAACCTCAGGCCTTAATTTCTCGAGTTTTTCTGCCATATCACAAATGGAATACCTGTCCAAGCAATTCTTTTCAGAGAGCTTGTGAGGGACACTGACATTATAACGGGAAGTGTATCCCAGTGATACTAGTGTTCGTGAACTGTACTTTTTGAAATATCCAACTCTTTTGCAAGTTCTCTGGTTGTAATGTCTGGTCTTTGATTTTTGTTGCTAAAACATCATTATCCAATTTTGAAGGTTTCCCACTTCGATGTTTATCTTCCAAATTAAAGTTTCCAGTCCTGAATCGACCAAACCACCATCGAACTGTTGATTCACCTACAGCATTATCTCCATACACTTCGCAAAGGTTTTTGCAAGTCTTTGCAGCATTTTTGCCTTTTTTAAGGAAAAAAAGCATTACCACTCAAATATGAAATTTTTCACTATCCATTTTTATTGGTATCCGGGGTATCTGAAATATGACATTTATTTATATTTGGCTATGAACAAAAAAGACATATTTTAAACAAATGTTAAAATTTGATCAGGGATGAAATTGGATAAAATAGTGGTTTTCTTAGGTGACTTTGATATCATGTATTGCAAATCAGAAAAAAACGCTAAGAACTTTCCGGACAACCTAATATTAACCTATTATCTATATTGCATTTTATATTTTTTAGACTTGCAAGTAAGTAAGTGACCGTGGCGCTAAACATGAAGCAGTTTTCCAAACTTATTTTAGAGCTTCCATACTTGGTACTGGGTTAATCGACTTACTGCTTATTAGAATCTGCGAAGCAAAAAAGTCATCTCTAAGCCATATCAGAGCAGTCTTTTGATGTAAATTATTTTTTTGAAATATATGTTTTAATTCATTTTCAGTCATTTGTTTGTACATTGTATGGGATTCTAAGTGATTGTAATCATGATTTAGGTTATCAAAGACAAAAGAAGAAAGCTTCTCGAAACTATAATTCGAATTGTGGATTTTTATTTCAAAGAAGATGTTGCAAAGGGAAGTGATTTAAAATCAAAGTTTGAGACGTACAAGTTAAATCGAGCAAAGAAGGAAATGTATTATGAATCTGTTCGAAATGCTCAGCAAGTTGAGATCAATAGTATTCCTCTTCCGGATGCTCCATTCGAAACCCCTCATTTAAGTGATATTCCTCTTCCGGGAATCATGCCAGCTGGCATATTAAAAAAAGTCCCTCCTGGACCACCAGTTGGACTTCCGCCAACATTGCAAACGACAAAAAAGGCTCCACCAGGCCCGCCACCTGGTGTTCCACCTGCCAAAAAAGTGTAAGAAAATTGTATAATTATAGAAAAACTTTGATGTATATTTCATTTTTTTATGCCAATAGTCCAAAGTGTTTTCATTATGTCGATCTAATTACTTATCCTTCAGTTACAGGAAGTGTTTATGATTATAAAATAATTGACGTTTTGGCCTGGTTCGGCATTGGCGCCAAAGTGAATTTTTAACACAAATGCTGGCTGGTAGCACATTGCATATTAAAGAGGAATGTTGCATAACGTGGTTTTGATGATGAGATCAGTACCTCCATCTATCTTTGTTGTGATATTAGTTGAACTTTTCTTGCTTTGTTTCTCGTTTATTAGCTTCAATACGCGACGAACTTAACTTCTACCTTGTAGTTGGAAGTCAGTGGTTTGAGCACTCAAAGTCATGTGGCATGATCTTGTGGGTCCATCCTTTGCATTCAAACTGATGCTTCAGGTTTAAGCTATGGCTTGTGATTATCGCATTCACATCTCAGCTATGAATGACTGCTGACATGAAAACTGCAGGATTATTGTGTAGTCTTTTAATTTTCTGTTCATTTTGTTTTTTAATAAGTTGATTAAGTTCTTCATCCTGTTCCATGTTTAGATTTGGAAAAGGTTTAAAGCCTCACAACGTTCGTTCCATCCCATTGCCACACTCTATGCCAGGTATGTGATGTAGTAATAACTACAGCGTGCCATTTGCAAAAGCTCAATGTGAGAAAAAGCATGCTTTGTAGGACAAGAAATGTACTGTCCTTTAGTTAAATCAACTGCTTATTTTTTTTTGGCAAATTTATTTATTGCGACAATGACCTTTAGTTAGACAGAGACAACCTTTTCATTGATCAGATGTCTCTGATTTTTCACAAATGCATTTGTCACTCAAGCATATCTGGCTTAAAGGCAGATACCTTCACTTTACACCATATTTGAATAAACTTGCAAAAATTCTTTTTTCACGCCATTGTAGCACATTGCCTTTAAAATGATTCCGATATGCTTGACTGACAAATGCATTTGTGAAACTAACAAATATTTTTACAAAAAATCTAAAACATTTGATCAATAATTAAGAGGTCTTTGTTTAGCTAAATGTCGTTGCTAAGGTTTTTGTCCTAAAATCATATTTTTTCATAGAAAAATATTAAATGCGTGCGACTTGATTAAGACGACATGCTTTTTGTCTTAAAAAGCATGTTTTTCTGGCACTGAGCTTTTACTAATGGCACCCCGTAAGTAACTGAAAGCAATATACCTTATGACAAGAGTTTGTGAACAACTGAATCTAAAAAAAAATTTTGCACTTTTACCTTGAATCCATTACTTCATTCAAGCATAGAGAATAAAATTGAATCGCTTTGATATCCGAATGCGCAGTTGTGAACCTGCGCCGCCAACTTGAACGGCAGTTTTGAAATGATGGAAAATTCATCATTTGTACTCAAAACGTGTTACTTTAGGAACTCGGGGCCGTGGATGGACACATCAAAAAGGTTGGGACCACTGACCAAAGGCTTCGTAAAATCAAGATCTAACTACATGTTTTGATATACAGTGGTCACCGCTTAATGGAGCACCCTCGGGGATTGCAAAACCTGCTCTAAAAAGCGGTGGCTCTATAATCAGATGAAAACGTTTTGGCCATGAAAATAGGGTGTCATTTACACTAGAGAGTTCACCAACACACATGCCAATATCAGGGCACTGTGTTTTATTGCGTTTTAAGATCTTGCACAGTGTGTAAAGCAACATAAAAAGGTCACACTGCAGTACATGTTAAACATGTTTACTATTGCTGCTCTTCAGCTTCAGCAGCACAGAAGAACTGCTCAATTTTTGATTGTTTTACTTCATGTTTTGTAGCTTGCTCTACAGCATCGTCAAGCTTGCACAACAATGACCACTGGTCAGCATTGCGAAAAAGCAGTTTGGCATTGCAAGCAGCATATCACGACGAGATGGAGTGGTCACCTCCTCGTTTTCTTCCTGAAACTTTTGGCCTTTTTTTTCGATTTGTCATGTACGATCACGCACAAACGATAGTGACTTTACACGACAAAGCTGCTCTTAAAAGCGGTGGCTTGCTCTACTAAGCAGAGAATTTCATAACAGGAAAAGATAAGAACCATTTCTTGTCATCTGAAACTGCTCCAAAAAGCGGGTTTCTCTATAAACCGATGCTCTATTAAACGGTGACTACTGTATCTAGAAGAATACAAAGCAAAACAGCGAGCATGTCTCCAAACCCTTCAAATCGACTGATATTTACCTATGCAAACCGGTTGTATGTATGACCTTACCCATTCTTTTATTTCATGCCATGGGCAGTGCATACCAAGCTGCTTATGATCATCATTGCATCTTAAAGAGGTAAAAGTTGAAATCACATTGCGGCGTTACTGCTAAAAAACTTGTAATATGCATCAGCTATTAACTTTTGCGAAATTTAACCCTACTACTCCAAGAATTGTGGTTTGAAAACTGGGGTCTGTGAATCAGTTTTGTAGGTAGCACAAACACGAGTCTCATTTTGACATTTCGATCTCTTGTAATAGTTGTCACTTGATTGAATAAGGTTTTGTGAGTTTTTGTAATCTTGTATTTGCATTAGCTTTTTGTACGGAGTTTGCAGTATTGATGACGTCTTCTTCGTGTCGGCAAGATTTTCCTTTTTTGAGAAGCTTCTCAGATTGTGAGCTTCTCATTTGCCCTTTTTGCTAGTCTTCATTTAGAGAAGGCCACCATAAAATGTAGACTGCTTGCCACACCAACTTTCTGCCACATAAAGATGGAGGCATCCCGTTGAGTGTCTTGCCCAAGGACAAAACAAGCGAGCTTGCCGGCTTGCTCTACATACTACCCCATTTGTGCCAAGCGCCAATCACGTAAACTCTGAATACCATTTTTTAAAGTCTTTTGCTATGGCTCAACTTGGGAGATGAATCCCAGGTCTACCGACCGCCAAGCGGACGCTCAAACCACTACGCCATCGCGCCCGGTGATGACGTCACATTCAATGATTAATTATGATGACGTCATATTTAATCACTAATTATGATAACGTCATAATCACTTACAAGTTTTAAGTTGTGTTTAAAAACCTTAGTACTGTAGCGCCCTAGCTACTGCCCGCGGTTTGAAAATGAGCAAAATCAAATTTGACTTATTAATATTTATGACATTATTACAGCGGCAATGGATTCAAAAGACACAGAATTAAATGACGAAGATCCGTATGATCCAGAGCAAGGACCGGATCTACTTGAAGATGATGGTGAAAAGTTCCATCTTCCTCCTGATCTTGATGACGATGATGATGACGAAGAATTTCATCATCGAGATGACGATGACGAAGATATACTACACGATGGTATGTCATAAATTGACTGTAGTATTTCATATTTTAATTGAATGATCACTTTTTGTTGTTGTAGCATCACTTTGGCTACGTGCTTAGGCAGTTGAGGCTCATTGCACGGTTTTTAATCAAGTCTGAGTAGACTTAATTTTTGACGTCACCCTCCACATTTCAAGCAGGAGATATGTGAATACCATTTTTAAAGTTTTTGCCTTATCTCAGCAAAGAAGTTAAATCCAAATCTGCCTACCGAGGAGAAATTACTAATTGACATAAAATATATATTTTTTGATGGTGCAGAGCTGCAACATAGCTTTGAGAAAACTGTAATATAGCTTTCTGGCAAAACAGCTTTTTTTAAAACATACCGGGTGTCCATAAATTATCGCTATAATTTCGAAAATTCAGCAAAATGTTATGTTTTGAGACATTTTCATTCAGCTTGTCTTGTAGTTACGGGGAATACTTTCAAGTTTTTGTAGGTGTATTGGTACACCTCTACAAGTGCACCATTACTCGGACGAAAATTTCCAGCCACCGCTCAATTTCTTGTCATTTTCTTGCCAACATATCTATAGTAGCTGTAGCAGTTGCTTCAGTTGCACGGTGCTGTTTCGGAATTGGTTCGGCAGACCATCTCTTATATAATCCCACTAGAAAAAATTCAACGGTGTCGTGTTGGGGAATAAGATGGCCAGGAGATGGGACTAACGCATATAGTCCACCGATCTGGAAATCTATCCCGTAGAAATTGCCGGATTTTATGGCCTCAAAGAGGTGGTGCACTGTCCTACTGGAAAATAGCTGATGGCTGATACTTTCCCGGCTGTGACGCCACTTAATCTGTTAAAACGTCGAGATAATTTTGAGCAGTGATTGATTTTTCAGCGAAGAAAAATGATTTGATAATTTTATCATGCATAATTCCACACCTTATATTTACTTTAGAGGTGTCCAGCTCTAGATCCTGGGTTTCATATGGGTTTTGTGAAACCCATATTCTCGAATTGTGTCTGTTTAATACTTCAGAGACGTGCAATGTTAACTCATCGCTGAAGCAAACACCTTTTACAGTAAAAACCCTGGATCCAAATCTAGCCTATGCAGCATGTTTACTGCAAACTCTTCGTCGTGGCTTATCTTCTAGCAAAAGGGCTTGTAGTAATAGCACTTCGCATGGATATTGTGGCAAACTTACATGCAAAACTCTATAAATGGTGGAGCTTGTTATCTCTACCTGCGTAGAATCTTGCGAATAGGCATTCTTGGGCTTCTAGTATATGCCACACGCACAGATTCAACTTCATCTTCTGATGTTTGAGGTTGGCCAGCTCTCTCCCTTTTGTAGCACGCTACCAGCCTTGTTAACCTTTTTACACCATGATCGGATGGCAGACTTCGCATGTTGCTCCCTTCCATATTTGGATGTAAAGTTTCGCTGAGGTTAAATATCTGCCTTCGCCTCTATATGCCAGAAAACGAGCTTTTTTCTGCGGAGCGCTTATTTTCATAATCTCCACTTTCGCGCCTAAATTCAAAAGATTCTGCGAAATCACAAAATAAATTGTAATTTCAAATCTGATTATTTCAACAAGTACCTGTCAAGTGAAAAACTCTGCTTGTTTCCCTTTATTAAAAAATAAACCAAATGAAATTGTCTTGAAAAATAAGATTTGAATTGTTGAAACTGTAGCGACGCCATTACTTGGTAATGCGTATTGTAAATTTTCGATATGTGAGGATTGAACTATCATATAGAAATTATCCATTCCCAAGTCCATGGCTAGATGATTCTTTAGTCCTTGTCGTCATTAAAGCACCGCTTTTATCGCGACTTAGGCAGAAAAAATGCGACCACTTAGCCGATGAATTGAACCGTCGTCTAAGGCAGCAAACGATCGTTTGTTGAAACCTCAGGCTGGCTGCGCCGTTACGTCCTCGGAAAAGGCGCTGTACATCAATCACCCGGCTTGGTTGCACTACTTGTTGCAGAAATGCACTGTATGAACAAGCCCCAAGCAGGTCTGAACACAATGTGCTAGTGTTACCGACGAAATGTTTCCTGTGACTGCAGTGTTAAAATAATAACTCAACTCAAAATCAGTTCCTGCTGTTTCCAAAGTATAGCTACTAAGCATAGGCTATTTGTCTAATCTAGCTCAGTTGATTAATTTTTTGGTTATTTCAGGTAACAGTTCTGACGATGAAGCGCAGGTGAGCCGTAAGCGCTCCGTACGATTCGCCGATGATAGTGATGCTGCCGACGATGATGAGGGTGATGGAGGAGAAAAGTTGCCCTCCAATGTGACGCCACTGCAAGCTATGATGTTGAAGTTGGCAGGTCAGAAGATTCCAGCTAAGCCTGATGGACCTCCAGAGCAGGAGGATGATTTTGATGATGATGAAGAGCCAATGGATGATGATGATGCTGAAGTTGATAGTCGACCTAAGCCTCCAGGTCCCCCACCAGGATTACCTCCTGGCCCTCCACCTGGTATGCCTCCTGCTATGATGAGCCGTCCCGGCATGTTGCCCCCTGGACCCCCGCCTGGCCGTCCACCAACCATGCCCATGAACATGGGACCGCGAATGATGGGAAGACCAGAACCGGATCCGGGAATGCGAATGATGTCGAACCCTAACATTCTGAGTGCACCTCCAAGTCTAATCCACCGTCCTGGCGACAAGGAAGTGGATGATGCACCTGCCGCTACCATTACCGCCAAACCAAAGCTGACCACCACTACCAAGGTCGACAGCACTCGCTTTATGCCCACTTCCCTTCGCGTTCGGCGCGAGACTAAAGGCCGAGCGAGTGGTGCTGCTCCTTCCGCCGGTACGACGAGCATCGAGAAGCACACGCAAGAAAGAAAGAAGAAGCAGACCGCCAGCACCGCCGATGCGGCCTACGATTCTTTTATGAAAGAAATGCAAGGTCTCCTGTAAACGCTTTAATAACTGTTTCCAGCGTTACTAAATCGGCAAAACTTTGTTCAAAGAGTTACCGTTATTGTAAAAGCTGCCAAGCTCGGTGATCTTGGTTCTCAAAAATATGTAGCCTGAATACTCATGGCCAACAACAGTCAGTGACGTTTTAAGCTTTTGTTGTAACGTGCTTGTCGGCAATACAGATTAATTTGATGAGGCACTGACTGGCAACTGTGTGGGTGTGTTTCTGTGATAATTGCTTCTTGTTTGCAGCGATTATAGCACTCAAAATACCGGCTGTACTGGTAGTTCCAAAGCGTTCATGAACACTATGTGTTCCTTGTAAGCAACAAGCGAGTATTTTTTTTTGTAAAACTCATTACTTACAAGTTGGCTTGGCTTTATACGACTGACACTACGGAACTTTCAATTTGGTAACCTCTAGTTTTGCAATTATTTATCTGTCGCCTCTGGTAGTGTGTTGTGTAACAAAATTAAATAAAGCGTAAAGTTTTACGACTACTTGATAATCCACCACACCGCAGCCAACTGTGAACAATTTTTTATTTCATTTTTACATCATTGAAAAGGATTTTTATTCGTGTGTAATCTTCAGAGTACGCAATCGTATTGTTGTCCAATTTTTAAAGTAACCTGACCTACGCTTGTTCAGCAAGCCCAAACTGATCACGTTTGTTTAAAAACTTCCTAAAGATCTATCCGTTTCGTCGAAGTTGCTGCGTACAAAAACTGACTTCCGAAAATCCGCTTCAAAAAAGTTTGCGCGCGCGAAGTCTGTGTCGGTAAACTGCGAGCTCGAAAAGTCGGCGCCTTCAAACGTGGCCTCGATCAAACTGACCTCGTCGAAGTTTGAAGCTCTAAACGTAGCTCCGTAAAACTTGCAGCTCGTGCACGAGCAGTTGGTAAAGGTCGCTCCGTTTACTGTGGCACCTGAGAAATCGGCTTCGTTTATTTCACAGTCGGTAAAAACGGTGCCTCTTAGGTCTGTTCCTTTGAAGCTGGCTTGTGTCAAGTTCACGGTAGTAAAGTTGGCACCCCTAAGGTCTGAACCATCGAAACTGGATTCTTGATAATCGATCAATTGATAAACCTCTCCACGGCCGTTCCTTCCATTGAATTGAGTTTTTCGACGGTCTTCCAGTATCTCAACTGAATTTATTATAAGATTATTACACAATTATGCGAATTGTATTTTAGCATTTATAATTTAGTAGCTCTTTTAAACGCAGACCAACGTATCGGTCGGTCTTGAGCTACCTTGAATCAGCGTTAATACTAGATATAAAAAGACGTCGAACACGAATGAAGTCTATTGTACCAAGAGAAACGGCGTAAAATAGAATCTAATTCATTGAACGTCAGGGCTGCGAACTTAACGCAATTTTGCCAAACTCGAAAAAATCAATCGTATCTCTTGTAAAGCCGGTTTGGTTGTCCAATATCTTTTATAAAAAATAGATATATGATGGTAGTCTGATTACTTCGTCGTTTTTTTTGTGAGAAAAACCACCGTTTTCAAACTTGTTTTTATGTCGTAAATTTTTTGCTAAACTCTGATTTAAAAAATCATTTGAACTCGAATAAAGATCGATCGAGTTCGCATCGCCGTTAACCCTCATATGGTGATTACTTTTTATTAGGTAAAAGTTAATTAGGGTCAAATTTGACCCCACGCTGTTGCCTATAATGAAGGCAAAGTTTACAAGGTGTCTCAAAATGATCTGACACATTTGTAGGTTAAAAAAATATAAATAACAAATAAAGAAAATGTTTTTTTTATTTTTTAAAAGTACATACAGGGTGATTCGAAAGTAACTCCCTATTCCAAAATAACTATAATTTATTCTTGAAATGTAATTTCTTCAATTAATGAATATGATTTTTTCAAAACGAACAGCATTTTCAAAACGAATAGCTCGTTTTAATTCTTCAGGAGATTGATGCAATTTCAGATCCTTGCAAAGAATTCTATGTATGTTGCTTTTCGAAACAGCTAGAGGAAGTGCGTGTTTACGTAAAGGTCATTTCGGAGATTGTTGAATTGAGGCATTTACTGCATCGACATTTGCCGGAGATCTGGGAGTCTTAAAATGACCAATTTATTTTTTTTAAATGTCGATTCGGTAGCTCTAAAGTTGGCAACCCATAATAAAATAGTGTTTCGAGTTGGTATGGAATCGTGTTTTTCTTAGTCTAAAGTGTGAGCGGAATGCTCTTCGTACTGCGGTCACCGATTTGTGGTTTTTGAAATAAGTTTCCACAATGAATGCTCGATATTCACCGGACCAATTCATAAGGGCATTGTAAAATTAAATAAAGTGCATAAATATACATACATAAATGAATTTCGGCCTAATTAAAATTAAATGACATTGTATGTACTTCTGAAAAATAGTAAAAAAATTTCTTAATTTAATTTTTTTTAACCTCCAAATGTGTCCGGTTATTTTGGAACACCCTGTATTTTACTTGGTAATTGTCCCTAGTATTAGTTAACTTTGCAAAAAGAATGACGAAGCAGATTATGCAGAGGAAGAGCAACTGCTAAAACTAACTTTAATCGCTTTCGAACCTTCCGTCGTATTGCTAATTGTTTTCATCAAAATTGCAGACTAAAAACAAACTCGTTGTTGCAGCCGCATTAGAAAGGAATGTTAGCGAGGCATCAAAGCATCTTTCAGTTACAAATAAGCTTTGCTAGATTGGCCTGTAATTTGAGAGATTTTTTCCTGGCTAATTGATATATGTCAGTTGACGAAACAAACAGTATTTTACTGTAAGGATCAGATCTAACAATTTACTTTTGAGGGTATATGTTACTAAAACTCTGCGAAAAACATACAACAATGTTAAATAAAAGAATATCGAGGCTCATTTATATTAAAAACAATGATTGAGGTAATAGCTTGATATTTAAAGAACATCAAAATCACGACCAATTTTCATCTCTTGTGGTCAGAATTGACCCCAATCGCCATATGAGGATTAAGCAAAAATGGCAAAACCGTCATTGGCTAAATAGATTTTATTGTACTCTGAATACAGTATAGACAGGAGTGCGCATCCCAAAAATGAAATGAAAAGTAGTATTAGTTTGCTATCTTTTGGCTTCCTTGTCACTGCAGCAATTTATTTCTATTGATGTTTTGAAATAACAAAAGTAATTTAAAAAAAAGGAATGCGGAAACGATTGATGTAACTGGAAAATACTTATTTCTGTCACAATAGTCTATACAGCACCACTAAATTTCCACTGTTAATGTACGTATTTCAGAGTTGCTCATTGTAAAATAGAATAATTAAAGGGGAGTAGAAAAGTGAGTTGCGCTCGAGATCGCCTTGGTTATTGTGGCTCAGGGTAGAATTTTTATATTTCTAGCAAAAGATTCACCTTTCAACCAAACAAAGTTTGTCCGCGGCAGTTGGATAGAAGCTTCTCCATGGAAGCGTTTTATACTTACCGCTAGAAGTTGCAACCTGGAAACGTTCTACGCCAATCAACAGCCGCCTCAACGTAGTGGTGCGGCCCCCGACCCCGTTTGGATTGGGTCGAAATGGTTGTTGGCCTTCCCGAGGGTCCCAGTTACCCTGGGCACTCCCTTTATGCAAACCATTTTTACGCCGAAGGACAGCACGTAGCTTTGAAATTGGTCGACTGCTTTTCTCTTCTCTATCGCTCGGATAATTAAGTCTGGCTGCAACTTAAAAACTGGGACAAAATTGGCTTCTACTAAAAACACTTTAAACCCCGTCAAGAACAGAATAATATATTCACAGAAATAATACTTCACGACTTCAAGCTTCTTTGCTCGACGATCACAGAACTAATTACTTTAGTGCACAATCAGGAAACCGCCAAAACTAATTCCACCAACAACTGTTCAATACTCGCCAGGTAAACAGAATCCACAATAAATTATCACAAAAACAATAGGCCTTTTCTATTCCGTCAATCTCTCTCTCCCCTCTACAACATTTCTCTATTACTACTACTATTGCTAAAAACCCCGTCGCGTTATATACGAGGGTAAATCAAAAAGTTCTAAGACAAATAACATAAATTCAATATTTATTGAAGTTGCACGATTATTTTTCTACATAAGATCCACCTAACTCAATACACTTTTGCAAGCGATAACATAAATTCAATATTTATTGAAGTTGCACGATTATTTTTCTACATAAGATCCACCTAACTCAATACACTTTTGCAAGCGATGTTTCCATCGAGAAATTCCTTCTTGATAGAATTCTGGAGTTTGTCTAGTCAACCAGGTCACAGCCTCCCTCTTTGCTTCATTTATGGATTGAAATCTTGTTCCTTTCAAATGCTCCTTCAGTTTTGGAAATAGGAAGAAGTCACAAGGAGCTAAACCAGGACTGTAGGGAGGGTGTGAAAGGATTTCCCAGCGAAACTCTCGTAAAGTTGTCGTTACAGTCTTGGCCGTGTGTGCTGGAGCATTGTCATGATGGAACAAAATTTGACGATGAAGCTTTCCTCGTCGCTTCTTGGCCAATGCAGTCTTTAGCTTTCTCAAAACTTTTTCGTAATAACTTGCAGTGATAGTTTTCTGTCCTTCAAGAAAATCTAACAAAATGATTCCATCTTTATCCCAAAAAACAGTTGCCATGATTTTTTGAGCTGACCTTTCTGCTTTGAACTTGATAGGGCCTGCCGATCCTCTTGGTAACCATTGCTTAGACTGAACTTTGCTTTCTGGATCGTACTGGTAAATCCATGTTTCATCACCGGTTATAACCCGTTCAAAAAAATTTGACTCATTTGCTTCAATTCTAGTCAGAAGGGCCAACGAAAGATCTGATCTCAAATTCATTTGATTTTGCTGCAACGCTTTAGGGACCCAACGAGCAGAAAGTTTACTGAAACCAAGATCTTCAGTTAGAATTGAAAAGGTTGACCCAAATGAAATGCCAAGTTCATTGGCAATCTGATTTACTGTTATTCGTCGATCTTCCTCAATAAGATTCCTGACAAGCTCAATGTTTTGAGCATTTTTTGACGTTGAAGGTCTTCCTCCTCTAGGGTCATCTTCAAGATCACCCCTACCATCCTTGAATCGTCTGATCCAACGATAAACAACAGCTCTAGAAGGTGAAGAGTCACCATAAACATTTTGCAAAGCTTCAATAATTTCCGTTGGTTTCCATTGAAGTTTTGTTAGAAATTTTATGTTTGCTCGAACCTCAAATTGGCTCATTTTGGGCAGTCAAAAAAGTTAGTCTTATAAAATGTAACCTGGAACAATGAATAAAAAATTTAGAATGCTGTAACTTGTCAAATTTGTTGTTAAGTCATTGATGGTACAATTAAACGTTATTTTGTTGCGGTATTTTTACTGAGATTGAATTTATGTTATTTGTCTTAGAACTTTTTGATTTACCCTCGTATAAATCGAAAAAAACAATCCAGAAAACGCTAGAGCAAAACCACGTGAAAAAAGAAAAAAAAAGCACTACTAATAAGTTATGCAACCGGCAAACAAAATTCTTCGAAGAAGCTAGATTCACTAGATCAATCTGGAATTTTATTATATCATAAACGATTGTGACGTAAGAAAGGCGTACTTAAAGCGAATCGAAATGTGAGGAAAAAAAGATATTTTTTTCAATCAGCAGTCGAGCGAACAAAATAATACAGCACCATACACATACAGTATGTGAAAAATATTCTTACAAGGCAAATTTCCTGATTCGTGACAATGTTTATGCTCCCCCTATTCACTGTTCTTCGACGAATAGTAAAACCGACTCCTTTTCTCCCTTCATTCTTTCTTCCGGAAATCTCTTCATTTTTGGGAACTTTAAATGAACCCCTTTCTAGGACTCAAAAGGTACTTCTGAACCCCGTGGGGAGGAAGTATTCCATTGGGTCATTTCTTCTGACGCGCACACAAACAAAAAAATGCCGCACAAGACTTTTTATAATTTTAGTTATTCTTTGTGATACAAATTAAATTTTTATTAAAAGCAAATAAAGTAAAAATTTTTCTGCACATAGGTAAAAAATTAAGGGAAACACTGCTTCTGACCTCCTTCCTCTCAATGACTCTGACCCGCCCCAACAAACGACCCCCTTTCTTTCAATTCAAAAAGCTCTTTGAAATGACTTTACTTTTTACTTTGACTCTCACTGTTCTTCGTAAGAATACTCTTCTTTTTTCTCAGCTACCGCTCTTTACTTCTCTGGCACCAAATGCGAACAAATTTTCCATTTCTTTCGGCCGCATCATGGCCAATCTCAAGCCTGGTTATCTCCTAAAGTGGAAGAAGCAGTAAGCGAAAGGCTCAACGCTTTTGCTGCCACTCATAGAAGTGATGAAGATCGACAGGCTTACATCTCTGCTTCCCGACATACCTCAACAATCATCGCCGAGGCTGAGATTTTGAAGCATGGCAATCGACATGCTCATTTTTCCTAAATCTGTGTATTCTCTCCTTTGTTATGTCGCTGGCTCTTCTTCATCGTCCTCCTCCCCTAAATTCCCCAACTGTTCTTCTCCGAGGGAGTCGACTACTTGAGATCACACTTTTCTGTCTCTCAGCCAAGGTCTTGCGTAGCAGCGCCAGAGGCTAACTGTCCGAGCTACATGCCTTGAGGAGTCTCAATCCTCTTTCTGCTCCCCTTTTCTCCGCTGAATTTCTAATGGCTTCCACAAATCTCTTCTCGTCCACTGCCACTGGCCCAGACAAAGTTGCCTATGCCACGCTAAAGCATCTTCCTTGCTCTGACATGGATTTTCTTCTACACATTTTCAATCTCTCCCGGTCTTTGCATTCCTTTCCTTCCATTTGGAAGACATCTTCTGTTATTCCCATCCATAAGATGGTAAACTCTTTCAAATTTTCTGCTTCCTTCTGACATATCTCCCTCATTTCCTGCGTCTCAAAGCTTTTTGAACGCATTATTCTATCTCGTCTAATCTTCTTTCTGGAGTCTAACTCCATTCTCTCTACGCACCAGGCCGTTTTTTGCTCTGGACGGTCTACTCTCGATCAAATTCTTTATCTTTCTCAGTCCATTTCGGATAGGTTCAACAAATCCAAGCCTGGCTCTCGAACGATTCTTGCTACTATAGACTTCTCCAAAGCTTTTGATTCAATCTGGCATCCCGCCCGTTTCCACAAACTTATTTCGGCTGGCCTCCCTCATTGCTTTGCTCGTTGGACTCAATCTTTCCTTTCTGATAAATGCTCTAGGGAGGTTTTTCAAAATCACAAAAGTCGCTCTTTTTGAATCTGTTGAAATGTTCCGCAAGGATCTGTTCTTGGTCCTACACTTTTTTCTCTTTTCATCAATAATCATCCTGCTTCTCTGCCTTCTTCCGTTAGCTATTCCTTTTATACTGAAGACCTGGTCATTGGTCCTCCTCCTCCTCTTCCTCGGTTCCTGTTGCGATGCAGGCTACACAAAAAGCTCTGATCAATTCGACTAGAACGCTGATCATAGACTGGTGTCTTCCTCTCAATCCTAGAAAATGTGAGGCCTCTTTCTTCTCAGTGGATCCTCACCAAGCTAACCTCCAGTCTCACCTACTCTTATTCAACTCCCCACCTATGTTTCAATCACACTCCAACTTTCCTTGGGGTCATCTTCAATCGCATTCTTTCCTTTTCTAAACTTGTATCTTCGCTGAAGGCCAAGATTTTTCCTCGTCTCAAGGCCTTACGCTGTATCTCTGCTTCCTCAAGGGGTATCTCTATGGAGCCCTTCTCTTTTCTATAATGTATATAAAGCTTTTCTTCGGCTCCTTCATACTTATGCTTCACCCGAATGATTTCCTTTTCTTAGCGTTACCAACGGAACCAAATTGGAAGTCCTTCACCGAGCGGCTAGGCGCGCCATCTCCGGCTGTTTCTCGTCTTTCCCTATCTCGCTTCTCTCTAAGGCGTTTCTACCCCCTACCAGTCGCTCTGAGTCATTTCGCTTTGTCATCTTATGAGCGGGCCCTTCATTTCCAAATCCTCTTTTCCATTACAGATTTGGCAAGACAAGTG